>BQNB010003649.1:60307-108886 GCA_026074375.1 Tanacetum coccineum | reverse complement strand
GCAAAATCTATAATTGAAAAAGATGTTAAAATTTTGATTTCTAAACAGATTTTTGCCAGATGGCAAGCTTTATTAAGTAATTTTGATTTTAAAATTGAGCATATTAAAGGAGAAAACAATCATATACCAGATTTCTTATCAAGAGAATTTCTACAAAGATGAATCTTGATAAAAAGACGACTGTTTTACCAAGACCAAGAGCACCTACTCCATTTATTTTACCAAGATTACCATCTCCCTCATCACCTATTTTACCAAGATTACCATCTCCTTCATCACCTACCAATTTTTCACAAAACAGATTTACTCCCCTTACTCCATATCCACCTACACCTAATACCAGTCCAATAACAAGACCGACTTATTCCGTATTAGCCAAATTACAAGGACTACCACCTTCTCCTAATCCTTATAACAGAACACCTACGACTGCCTCTTCATCCACAAATAAAACAAAATTTTATATTAACCCAAATACACAAGTTGTAAAGATCCTTGAAACCATTGAAGAACAGAAGTTGAATCAAGGGTTTACTGTTTTACTAAATTATTTATTTCCAAAAGAGACTTATTTTTACATAAACGATTTTCAAACTAGACTATATTATGAAGCCATATTACTAGATAGTCATTCTGTTCAAATTCGTCATAACTATAACGAAAATGAACCAGAAAAAATAGGATTCAGTAAAGTTAAAATAATTAAAGTCATCACTTTAGAAGAATGGGGAAGTCGACCCTGTATACACAAGACTTTATCATGTTATCCAGATTATCCAGCCTATAATTATTATGATTACATGGAAGCTTGGGACAAAGCATTTTTGCTAAAAGCCCACTTTCACACTTGGTTTTTCCACTTTGCTGAAGAATTTACAATTAATTATCCCAAATGGTTCGTAATGATCTACTTCTGTGGGTTTATAATTATAAGTAGATTCATCGCTTTTATTATCTTCTTCATATACTGGTTTAGGTATAGAACTATTAAAATCAACACCTTTGAATTTCAAGGATTGAGTTCTTCTTAAAATGTCTTTTTCATTTTCAGAAATTATACTAGATGATACATATGTTGAATGTCTAGATGATTCTCCTATATTTTTACTAGACAATTTAGTGTTAAATGGTGGAAACAAGTTAATGATCATCAAGCAGATAAGGAAGCGGTTATCAAATATTACAAAAGTCTTATTCAAGAAACCCCATAAGAAACCCCAAGTACGTCTAACACAAAGACAAAGTCAGTATCAAAGTTATCAAAGTCAAATAGTGAGCTTGCTAAAAAGATTTTAGATTGTGACGATGATGAAGAATTTGCAAGAATGATGAATTATATTAGACGATCTCCAAATCCTAGTGAAGACTTGTTCTAGGATTCTCAAGATCCCTTTATGAAAGTAACGAACGTATTATAAAATGTAATCTTCTAAAAGAAATTAATGTAAAGATAGCTAGGATTTCTAGAAGAAGTACTATTTAAGACGTAAGCAGTGACTATAGAAGAACGCATTATTAAAGATAGTGGCGACAAAAGAAAAAGAAGACAGCTGGGCACCGCATTATTAAAGAGAGTAATAATTGAAGACAAGTGTGCTACTTTATTAAAGATAGATTGAAAGACAAGAGAATGTATTAACATTATTTGAAGACTTTTGACTGGCATTTGCCGGTTACCATAGAAAGAGATACCCTTTGAAGACCTTATAAAAGAAAGAGAAGACACATAGAAACATCATCCTCCATTTTATGAAGAAAAAACCCTCACTAAAACTATCCACAAGCAGATGTTCCAATACTTTAGAATTTCAAATAATTGTATCACCATTACAATTAGATCAGACGTTAAATCAGATTTCCACTCAAGATTATAATACTTCAGATTCCTATTGTATTAAAGATTTTAAAGGTATAAATTTATAACAGATTTCTTCTACATAGATTTCATTATTGTTATTGTTATTCAATCAAATTTATTATAAAACTTATAGAATTTAGTTGATCATGGTCCTGTTCAAAGTTGGTATCAGAGCCATTTGTTTCGAAAAATGATAAGGTTGATATCTTTTTATTATGAGTTGTAATTACTCCCTTTGTATTAAACAAGAAATAATAAGTATTGTATTCATGAATTGATGGCTGCGTTGGTAAGCCTTGTCGATCAATCGGTTAGATTAGCCGCAGTGTTGGTAAAACGGCCGGACCACGATGATATGGGGGTGTTCCCGGAGATTTGTGCATTCAGAAATACAAGAATTATTCTCTCAAGTTTAATCAAGTAAGTAATTCAAATACATAATGAATAGATTATCAAAATTATTATTAAATCAAAAAAGTTTTTTTTCTTCTGATAATGAAGAAGAACAAGATCATACTAATTCTATAGAAATTACTATTTCAAATATAGAAAATAAATTACAAAATTGGAGTATTCCTAAGCAAGATGTAAAAACTCTTTATAAAATTGGGTCTTTTGAATTTTTTCAAAGTTATTCTATCAAAACTACTGAGAAAACGTTACCTTTATTACAAGATCATCAAAGTATAAACTTATTTTCTAGTAAAGCTATTAAAGAATATAGAAAGTCTTATAAATATTTACATGTTGGATTAGTTCAAGTAGCAATAAAGTCATTAACTAGACTAGGAATTAATGCTCCTATTTGCCTGATATTAAGAGATGCTAGATTACTTAAGTTTGATCAATCCTTACTAGCGTTAGCTGAATCTAATATTTGCAATGGTCCTATATACTTTAATTGTTACCCAGATTTTACAGTAGCCTTAAGAGATCCAAATATTTTAGATGTATTAACTTTAGATATAAAAATGAAAAATATAGAAATGAAAGAAGGATCAGATCCTTTAGCTGTAATATATAGAGTATATTATAAAGTTATGTCTACTACTGTAAGGAGACTCGTCTTTAATAGATCATACTAAAAATGAAACTATTATTTTTGAAGCAAATCTAGAAAATTCACAAGTATGTACACCAAAGAAGTTAGGATGGGAAGAAATAAGAAGAAATGAAACATGGAATTTAGAAGAAATGAATCAAGTGAAACCTTTAAAGTTAAATAAAGATATAAATAATATTGTAGAACATACAAATGGAAATATACAAATATCTTTTGGAAAAGGAATAGGAGAATCATCTAGACATTCAACATATGTACCATCTAGTATAATATCTGATAATGAAAAAGAATATTTAAGAAGAACTCAATCTTTAAAATTTAAAGGTGTTGATTTTAATAGTTCTATACCTAAACCAGTATATGAAAAAGATAATAAAAGTGACGAAACTACTTATAATTATAAACTTACAGAAGTAGATCATTACGAACAATTATAATAATATATTTTTAAATAAAAAACAATTTGTTATAAATAATAATAGACATCTTAATCATATCAATTTTATTAAAGAATTAATGAAAATTGATAAACATAGTTTAACAATAATAGAATCCTTAATAGAAACTTATGAATTAATATTACAAGTTGAAACAAACTCTAACAAAATAGAAAAGGTCAAACAACATTTAATCAATTGCTATGAAAGAAAAAAGTCTCTAAAAAATCACTATAGAAATTTGTCCACAACTAGAAATAAACTTACACAAGAGAAAAAATATTCACAGTTGGTTAAAAAAAATATGGAAATAGAAAAATTACCAAAAATCAAGTTTAAATTTAGAATTTAATATTTGAAAATGGAAATGTATTTACTTATAATAATGAAATACTTATTTGTATTTTTATTTTTTTTTTCTACATTTGATAAAAAAGAAAGAACAAATAGCACGAAGACTAATGGGTACTAGAATGGGTTGATAATGAAAGAAAACATTTTTGATATTTCTCATTTTCGCTTTATAAAGTTTTTAGAACATAATATATATTCCTTATATTGCAAAAATAGAAGCTGCTACTGATATAATTAAAACCTATACTGATTTAAAAACTAATGAACCCATAAATAGTATTCACCCTCCAAACAAAGATATTCTAATTAATAAAGAAATTATTGGTATTCCATTAGCAAAACATAATAAAGATAATGAAAAATCTTTATCTACCATTATTTACCAAAATAATTATACTAACGAGATGTTAGACACATTAGGACAACAGTTAGATAGAATAGAAAACATTAATAATACAAAAATAGAAGAAGCTAGTACCTCAGCTAATACATCACAAGCTAGCACATCACAATCTAAAAAGATAGATATAGAAGAAAATCCTATATTTATACCATATAGTATAGATAAACCAATTAACTTAGGAGAACAAGAAGCTATATTAAAAGAAATAAATGAAAAATTACTCAAATTAAATATCAATAATATCAATGAAGATGACATTGAAGATGATATAACAGATCTAGAAAACCAGTTTAAAGATAATTTTGAAATAAACAAAATAAAATATAATACATACACTCCTACAGCAGAAACAAGAAATTATTATCATAGACCCACATTACCTGATATGGGTTTTGAAGAAAGAAATTCATTATCACAAGCTCACTATAGTGGTACTGAAATATATGAATGGAATATTGATGGTCAAACAGAACATCAAATATCAAATTTATTACAAGAAATGACTATGGCAGCTAATGCTTACAAAGCTCATAAAAATACCGAATTACAAATAGTTCAACATTTAATTGCAGGTTTCACTGGCACTTTAAAAGGCTGGTGGGATAGTTATCTTACAGAAGCAGAAAAATGGATAATATTAAATGCTAAAAAGACTATAGTTAAAACTGAAAATAATGTACAAACTGAAACACAAATTGAAGATATGACAAATACTTTAATATTTGCAATACTTAAGAACTTTGTTGGAGATCCAACAGCATATCAAGAAAGAAATTCAGTAATATTATTAAACCTAACATGTAGAAAGTTATCAGATTTCAGATGGTATACAGACGTATTTTTAACTAAGGTAATGACTAGACCTGATTGTAGAGAAGCATATTGGAAAGAAAGATTTATAGCAGGATTACCTAGATTATTTGCAGAAAAAGTAAGAAATAAGTTAGCTGGTATATATAATAATATGATCCCATATAGGGAAATAACATACGGAGAAATTATTAATTTTACCAAACAAGTAGGATTAGCAATTTGTTCTGATTTAAAACTAAAAGATAAGATTAAAAAGGAAGGAATAAATAACAAAAAAGAATTAGGAATATTTTGTGAACAATATGGTTATGAAACAATAAAATTACCTTCAAGAAATTATAGAAAGGTATCAAAAGAAAATAAATATATTAAAAGATATAAACCTTCAAGTAAAAAATATAATAATTACAAGAAAGGATATTTATATAATATAAAAATAAAAGAAGACATCATTTAATAAAGAAAATAAGTAGAAAAACTTTTAAATATACAATAACATGTTATAAGAGTAGGAAACAAGGACATACTTCCAAACAATATGTTATTACTAAAAAGAAAATTAATGAATTAAAGTAAAGATATCAGATGAGCTAAAAAATCAAATTATGAAAATCATGATTAATGAAGAATCTAGTGATTCTAGTATATCAGATTTTGAAAATGATGATTTAAATGTTGTAGAAAACGAATCTACTAGTAGTAATGAATCAGAAGAATGTGAATGTATAGGAAATTGTACTTGTGATTATAAAGAAATAAATACTATTCAAGAAGATGATGAAATAAAACGACTATCAGATTTAATAGGAAGAGTTGAAGATAAAGAATTAAGAAAAATGTATCTAGGATTAGATTAAAAACAATTAGGCAAACCAAAAACATTAGATAGAAAATAAAAAGAACAAATGAAAAAATATATAATTTTGACGAAATATGAAAAGATTTAATAAAGAAACAAAACGAATAACAATTTCAGATTACAGAAGAACTAAAAATAAAAAGCAGAAATAACAATATTAAAACAACAAGTAAAAACATTAGAGGATAAAAATAAAGGAAAAGAAATTATGAACACAACAGAAGTTAATAAAGATAAAGATACTTTGATAGTAAATGAAATACAAACGATAAATTGTCAAAGATGGTATACTAGAATAAACCTAGTAATTAATGAAAAATTTAAATTATCTCTAATAGCATTAATAGATTCAGGAGCAGATTTAAATTGTATTCAAGAAGAGATAATACCTACCAAATATTATGAAAAATCATCTCAGAGATTATCTGGTCCAAATGGATCTAGATTAAATATAAATTATAATTATCTAAAGTCCATATTTGTAAAAATAATGTTTGCTTTAAACTCAGTTAATATAGTTAAAAAATTTAAGTTCTCAATTATATTAGTGACAACCTTTTGTAACACAAATATATATCCCTTTTCTGTAATAAAAAGGCATTTTAACTAAATAATAAATAAAGAATTAAGGTTCGAATTTTTATTATGTTTGGATATTTAGTTAATGGTTGGGGTGGTTTGGGTTTTTTTTATTGTTTTATGGGGAGGGGTGGTCGCGCGGTAAGAATTAAGGTTTCGATTTTAAAAAAATAAAAAATGGAGAATGAAAAAGGCATTTAACTAAATATATAAATAAAGAATTAAGGTTCGAATTTATTTTTAGAAATTGTTAAAAAGTGGGGGGGTTTAAAAGAAAATTAATAAAAAGTTATGTAATAAAATTAATTAAAATAAAAAATAAAGAAGGATTGATTCTGTAAAATAATGTTTGCTTTAAAACTCAGTTAATATTAGTTAAAAATTTAAGTTCTCAAATTATATTAGGACAACCTTTTGTAACACAAATATATCCCTTTTCTGTTAATGAAAAAGGCATTTTAACTAAATATTAAATAAAGAATTAACGTTCGAATTAATGGTGGTGTGTTAATTATAAAAAAAAAAAAAAATAGTGGTAGACTATAGGTTGGGATGTTAATATTAACATAAAAGAAATTAAGGTTCGAATTTTAAAAAAAAAAAATAAAAAATTAAGACTATTAAAATTAATAAATAAACACCAACGTCAACTGAGTTTAACCTGACTCAAATTATTAGGATGTTTTGCATTTAAAACTCAGTTAATATTAGTTAAAAATTTAAGTTCTCAAATTATATTAGGACAACCTTTTGTAACACAAATATATCCCTTTTCTGTTAATGAAAAAGGCATTTTAACTAAAATATTAAATAAAGGAAATAAGGTATCGAATTTAATAAGAAAATTGTTTAACAAAACGGAAAAAATCCCCCCCCAAAAAAAAAAACAATTTTTTTTTATTTAATTAAACTAGAATAATAAATAAAGAATTAAGGTCCGAATTTAAAAACAAAAAAATAAAAAAAAAATGCTATCAAACTAATCTTTTTGTGGTATGCCTTGGAGTTAAAAAAATATTAAAATCAAGCATCGATTTTTAATGGTTTAAAAAAATATTAAAAAAAGAAATTGATAAAATATAAAATAAAAAAAAATAAAAATTAAAAATTAATAAAATAAAAAAAAAAAGTTAAATAAATAAATAAAAAAAAAAATAATAAAAATAAAATAAAAATGCGTAAAAAATTAAAATAATTAAAATATTCGATTAAACTTCAGAATTTTAAATAAAAAGCTAAAAAAAAAAAGAAAAAATTTATAATAATAAAATAAATTGATTTGGATCATAAACTTCTAAACCCCACCTACTTACTACACCCCCCCCCCCCCCTAATTTACCACAACGAAACAAAATTTAAGTTCAACCAATATATAAGGACCCCCAATATACCCCCCCACAAACATCCCAAATACAGATAATACCAAGGCAATTTACACAAAAAATTACATACCTACAACAGTGACTCCAAACCAACAATAAAAAAAACAACAAAATATTGTGGATTGTGGTGAACACAAACACCCCCACACCACACCAGAAAAATTTAAAAACACACACCTAGCAAAAAGAAGAAACAGGCTCTCGCCTACAAATGTAAGACAAGAAGTGAAACAACCAACACCACAACATCACCCACCACACCTCTCATAGCACTTGACCACAAATGGTATCTAGACATAAATAAGAAAATTATAATATATCTAAAGACCCTATTAGTAAAAAAAAATTTTTTGCTTAAAAACTCAGTAAATATAAGTTAAACATATTAAGTTCTCAATAAATTAGGACAACCTTTTGTAAGCACAAATATAATCCCTTTACTGTTAATTGAAAAAGGCATTTAACTAAAAATTACAAATAAGAAGTTAAGGTTCGAATTTAAACTAAGTTAAAAAAAATAAATATAAAAAAAAAATTTAGTGATATTAAAATTTTAAAATAAAATAATAAAAATTTAAATAAGATTAGGTTTTGCCTGCGAATCAAAAGAAAAGAAAAATAATAAAAAGAATAAAAACCTTTCAAGTAAAAAAAATACAAAATTACGAAAAAGGATATAATAAATAAAAAAATAGTAAAGATGACATCATTAATAAAGAAAATAAATATATAACTTAAAATATACATACATCATGTTATTAATGAGAGGAAAACAAGGACCTACTTCAAACCAATTGTTATAACTAAAAAGAAAATTAAAGAAATTAAAGATCTCAGATGAGCTAAAAAAAACAAATTATGAAAATCATTATTAATGAAGAATCTAGTGGATATCTATATATCGAATTTTGAAAATGATGATTTAAATGTTGTAGAAAACGAATCTACGAGTAGTAATGAATCAAAGTATGAAATGTATATTGATATGAGAAATTGTAACTTGTGATTATATAAAGAAATAAATACTATTCAAGAAGAGTTGTGAAATAAAACGACTATCAGATTTAATAGGAAGAGTTGAAGATAAAGAATTAAGAAAAATGTATCTAGATAGATTAAAAGAACAATTAGGAAAACCAAAAACAATAGATAGAATAAAAGAACAAAATAAAAAAAATATATAATTTTGACGAAATATGTAAAAGATTTAATAAAGAAACAAAAAAAATAACAATTTCAGAATTACAAGAAGAACTAAAAAATATAAAAGCAGAAATAACAATATTAAAACAACAAGTAAAAACATTAGAGGATAAAAATAAAGGTAAAGAAATTATGAACACAACAGAAGTTAATAAAGATAAAGATACTTTGATAGTAAATGAAATACAAACGATAAATTGTCAAAGATGGTATACTAGAATAAACCTAGTAATTAATGAAAATTTTAAATTATCTCTAATAGCATTAATAGATTCAGGGATCAAGTATTTAATTGTATTCAAGAAGGGGAATAATAACCTACCAAATATTATGAAAAAAATCATCTCAGAGATTATCTGTCCAAAATGATCTAGATTAAATATAAACTATAAATTATCTAAAGTCCATATTTGTAAGAATAAATGTTTGCTTTAACTCAGTTAACATTAGTTAAAAAATTTTTTAAGTCTCAAATTACATAGGACAACCTTTTGTAACACAAATATATCCCTTTTCTGTTAATGAAAAAGGCATTTTAACTAAATATTAAATAAAGAATTAAGGTTCGAATTTAAAAAAATTAAATAAGAAAAACCGGCTGAGTTATAGTGGTAGTTTTTTTTAAAATAAAAAAATTAATTTATAAAAAAAAATAAGTAGTGACTGCGCGGGCTTTTTGTTAACACTCAAATATATCCCTTTTCTTTAATACGAAAAAGGCATTTTAACTAAATATTAAATAAAGAATTTAAGGTTCTAATTTAAAACGTTTTAGTTGGGACAATGTCTAGATTATATATAAATTATAGTAATCTAAGTCCATATTTTGTAAAAATAAATTTGCTTTAAAACTCAGTTAATAAATATAAAAAATTTAAGTTCTCAAATTATAATTAGGAACAACCTTTTGTAACACAAATATATCCCTTTTCTGTAATTAAAAAGCATTTTAACTAAATATTAAATAAAGAATTAAGGTTCGAATTTAAAGGCGCGGTTATAAAAAAAAAAAAAAAACAATTTAAAAAATATATAAAAAAGGGAAGGGGTTAAAACGAACTTATAAAGGTAATTAAAAATAAGAAATATTATTTAATACACTTTAAAAATAAAGTTTTAAAAACCTGCCGTTATCTAAAGTCCATATTTGTAAAATAATGTTTGCTTTAAGAACTCAGTTTAATATTAGTTAAAAAATTAAGTTCACAAATTATATTAGACAACCTTTGTAACTACAAATCAATATCCTTTTCTGTATGAAAAAGGCATTTTAACTAAATATTAAATAAAAGAAATAAGGTTACGAATTTAAAAAAGAAAAAATGGTATTTAAAAAAAAAAAAAACTTGGATGGTTTATATAGAAGAATTAAGGTTCGAATTTAAATATATTTAAAATTTAAAAAAATAAATAAAATCTTGTTAAAATTAACAGTTTTAATAGCTTCGTACCAAAAAATTTGATTAATATTAAATTAAAGAAATAAGGATTCGAAATAATTTGTAAAATCATTTGCTTTTTAAAACTCAGTTAATTATTTAGTTAAAAATTTTAAGTTCTCAAATTATCTTAGACAACCTTTTGTAACACAAATATATCCGCCTTTACTCTGGTTATGAAAAATGCATTTTAACTAAATACTTAAATAAAGAATTAAGGTTCGAATTTAAAAAAAGGAGTAGGGTCACTTTAATGTAAAATAAAAAATAAAAAATAAGATGTTAAATTTTGTTTTTATCAATAGAACAGATTGAATTATTTAGGACAACCTTTAGTAACACAATATTATCCCTTTTCTGTTAATGAAAAAGGCATTTTTAACTAAAATTAAATAAAGAATTAAGGTTCGAATTTAAAAAATATAAAAAACAGGTTATTTAATTAACAAACTATTACCAGAGTGCTTAAAAAAAAAAAATAATTTAAATTAAAAAAAATTAAAAAAATAAAACGTTCGGGTTGGGAGATGTTTGAAAAATTAATGAATTAAAGATATCAGATGAGCTAAAAAATCAAATTATGAAAATCATGATTAATGAAGAATCTAGTGATTCTAGTATATCAGATTTTGAAAATGATGATTTAAATGTATTAGAAAGACGAATCTACTAGTATTAATAATCATGAAGTAAGTACAAGTATAGGAAATTGTACTTGTGATATAAAAGAAAAAATACTATTCAAGAAGATGGTGAAATAAAAAAAACGACTATCATATTTAATATGTAAGAGATAAAGATAAAGAATTAAGAAAAAGTATCTAGATTAAGATTAAAAGAACAATTAGGAAAACCAAAAAACAATAGATACGAATTAGAAGAACAAAATGGATAAAATATATAAAATTGTTGAACGAAAGTATGAAAAAAGATTTAATAAAGAAACAAAACCAATAACAATTTCAGAATTACAAGAAGAACTAAAAAATATAAAAGCAGAAATAACAATATTAAAACAACAAGTAAAAACATTAGAAGATAAAAATAAAGGAAAAGAAATTATGAACACAACAGAAGTTAATAAAGATAAAGATACTTTGATAGTAAATGAAATACAAACGATAAATTGTCAAAGATGGTATAAGTAAACCTAGTAATTAATGAAAAATTTAAATTATCTTTAATAGCATTAATAGATTCAGGAGCAGATTAAAATTGTTATTCAAGAAGGGATACTAACCTACCAAATATTATGAAAAATCATCTCAGAGATTATCTGGTCCAAATGGATCTAGATTAAATATAAGTTATAAGTTATCTAAAGTCCATATTTGTAAAAATAATGTTTGCTTTAAAACTCAGTTAATATTAGTTAAAAATTTAAGTTCTCAAATTATATTAGGACAACCCTATTGTAATCACAAAATAATATCCCTTTTCTGTTAATGAAAAAGGCATTTAACTAAATATTACATAAAGAATTAAGTTACGAAATTTAAATATTTAAAAATAAATAAGAAAAATAAGAGTTTGGTGTTATGGTTTAATAAAACAAAGAGGTGAGTAGTTTTGATAAAAAAAAAAAAACGGGAGGCAGAGTCGAATAAAAAAAAAAAAAAATTATGGGATTTAGCTTATAAATGGTTAAACGTTAATAAATAAAAATATTATAAATTGTTGAATATCGGGAGGGAAACCAAATAAGTAAAAAAAAACACAAAAAAAAAACTAACAGAAACGAACAAACAACAAAAAAACCACAAACAAACCAAACAACCTCGTGCAATAAAAACCCCAAACACCCCTCCCCCGCCACCCCTACCACCACGCCTAGACACCCCTTTAGTTTAGTCCAAACCCCCACCCTCCCCCCACCCACCCCCATATAAACCCTTTGAGAACATAAAGGATACAAATACAGGAGAAGAAACAACCAACCCCAACTAATCACCAACCACTCAGAGATACACAGTACCCACATAGAACAAGATAACTAAACATATAAGACACTACAGACCAAAATTTTAACATCAATTAAATGCAAAAAACACAGTAAAATAATTAGTTAAAAAATTTAAGTTCGTCAAATTATATAAGGACAACCTTAATGAAACACAAATCTATCCCTTTTCTGTATACTTAAAAAAGGCATATTAACTAATAATAAATAAAGAATTAAAGTTCTAACCCTAAAACAAAAATAGACAAATAAAAACAAAAAAAAAAAAAATTAAAAAAACTTAGTGGAAAGGTGGGGTGGGTTATAAATTAGAAATCGATTGGTCTTATTAATAATAGTTTAAAAATTTAAGTTTCTCAAATTAAATTATGTACCACTTTTTAACACAAATAACCCTTTTCTGTTAAATGAAAATAGCATATTAAACAAAATAATTAAATCAAGAATGAAGGTTCGAAATTTAAATAAAAAACAATATTTGGATTAAAAAATAAATACACGAGTATGTTATAATTAAAAAATAAGTATTATAATTAAATAAAATAAAAAAAGAAAAAAAAGAAAAATTAATTAAAAAGTAAGGGATATAAAGAACCTCCCATTAGTAATGTTTACAAACAAGTTAAACAATAACCTTGTAGTTTGGGTAGAGGGTTTTGGTGTAATAGAAACAGATCAGAATTAAAATTGTATTCAGAAGTGATAATAACCCTCATCTACCCAAAATTATGAAAAATCATCTCAGAGATTCTCTGTTCCAAATGGTATCAAGATTAAAATAAAATTAAAGGAAATCTAAAGTCCAAATTTGTTAAAAATAATGATTTGCTTAAAACTCAGAAATATTAGTTAAAAAATTAAATTTCTCAAATATAATAGGACAAACTTTTAGTAACACAAAAAAAACCCTTTCTGTTAAAGAAAAGGCCTTTAACTAAATATAAAATAAAGAATTAAGGTTCTGAATTTAAAAGTTGGGGGTGTATCAATAATAATAAAATATAAGTAGATATAAAAAAAGGTGTTTCGTTTTTACGATTTAAAATAATAAAAAAAAAAAATAACAAATAAATATAAAAAATTAGATTTAAAAAAAAAAAAAAAAAATAACGTGTTAAAAGAAAACAAAATAAAAAAACTTAGAGGTTTTTGTTTAAAATTTTATGTGCATGTGCAACACCTATATTATAATCAAAAAGGTAAGAAAAAATTAGCTGGATAATAAATATAATAATATGAACCCCTAAAGTAAATAACCATAAGTAGAATTATTATTTTAACACAATTAGTGATTAGCAACTTTGTTTCTGATAATAAAAACAAAAATGATAAAGATTTAAAAAAAGGAGGAATAAATAACCAAAAAAGAATTAGGAGATTTATGGTTGAACCATAAGGTTTATGAAACAATCAAATAAAATAACCTCAAAAATTATAAATAAATCAAATTTATGTAGAAGAAATCTGTTTTTCGAAACAAATGGCTCTGATACCAACTTTACTTTGAACAGGACCAAAGATTAACTAATTTCTATAAGTTTATAATAGAATAACAATAAATTATAAATCAAATTTATGTAGAAGAAATCTGTTATAAATTTATACCTTTAAAATCTTTAATACAATTGGAATCTGAAGTATTACAATCTTGAGTAGAAATCTGATTTAACGTCTGATCTAATGGTAATGGTGATAAAATTATTTGAAATTCTAAAGTCTTTGAACATCTGGTTGTGGATAGTTTTAGTAAGGGTTTTTTCTTCATAAAATAGAGGATAATGACCAGACCTGATTGTAGAGAAGCATATTGGAAAGAAAGATTTATAGCAGGGTTACCTAGATTATTTGCAGAAAAGGTAAGAAATAAATTAGCTGGTATATATAATAATATGATCCCATATAGGGAAATAACATACGGAGAAATTATTAATTTCACTAAACAAGTAGGATTAGCAATTTGTTCTGATTTAAAACTAAAAGACAAGATTAAAAAGGAAGGAATAAATAACAAAAAAGAATTAGGAAGATTTTGTGAACAATATGGTTATGAAACAATAAAATTACCTTCAAGAAATTATAGAAAAGTACCAAGAGAAAATAAATATATTAAAAGATATAGAAAATCAAGTAAAAAATATAATAATTACAAGAAAGGATATAATAAATACAAAAATAGAAAGAGAACATCATTTAATAAAGAAAACAAATATAAAAATTTTAAAGATACAATAACATGTTATAAGTGTGGAAAACAAGGACATACTTCAAACAATTGTTATACTAAAAAGAAAATTAATGAATTAAAAATATCAGATGAGCTTAAAAATCAAATTATGAAAATTATGATTAATGAAGAAACTAGTGATTCTAGTATATCAGATTTTGAAGAAAATGATTTAAATATTGTAGAAAATGAATCTACTAGTAGTGATGAATCAGAAGAATGTGAATGTATAGGAAATTGTACTTGTAATTACAAAGAAATCAACACTATTCAAGAAGATGATGAAATAAAACGACTATCAGATTTAATAGGAAAAGTTGAGGATGTAGAATTAAGAAAGATGTATTTAGATAGACTAAAAGAACAATTAGGAAAACTAAAAACAATAGATAGAGTAAAAGAACAAGATGAAAGAATATATAATTTTGACGAAATATGTAAACGATTTAATAAAGAAACAAAGCCAATAACAATTTCAGAATTACAAGAAGAATTAAAAAATATAAAAACAGAAATAACAATGTTAAAACAGAAAGTAAAAACATTGGAAGATAACAATAAAGGAAAAGAAATTATAAACACATCAGAAGTTAATAAAGACACAGATACTTTGATAGTAAATGAAATACAAACGATAAATTGTCAAAGATGGTATACTAGAGTAAATCTAGTAATTAATGAAAAATTTAAATTATCTCTAATAGCATTAATAGATTCAGGAGCAGACTTAAATTGTATTCAAGAAGGAATAATACCTACCAAATATTATGAAAAATCATCTCAGAGATTATCTGGTCCAAATGGATCAAGATTAAATATAAGTTATAAGTTATCTAAAGTCCATATTTGTAAAAATAATGTTTGTTTTAAAACTCAGTTAATATTAGTTAAAAATTTAAGTTCTCAAATTATATTAGGACAACCTTTTGTAACCCAGATATATCCCTTTTCTGTTAATGAAAAAGGCATTTTAACTAAAATATTAAATAAAGAATTAACATTCGAGTTTACCTCACCAATGGTAACAAAAGAAGTAAATATGATACAAAACAAAGAAAAGCATGTAAAATTTTTGATAAATGAAATAAGTGACATAAGAATAGTAAAGCAATTACAACAAGAAACTATAAAAAATAAAATTAATAAAATAGAAGAAAATTTTAAAAATAATGTATGTGCAACTATACCCAATGCTTTTTGGAAAAGAAAACAACATATAGTAGAATTACCTTATATTAAAGAATTTAATGAAAAAGATATCCCTACAAGATCAAGATCTATACATATGTCTCAAGAATTAGAATCACACTGTAAAAAAGAAATACAAGATTTATTAGACAAAAAGTTAATAAAACCCTCTAAGTCTCCATGGTCATGTTCAGCCTTTTATGTTATGAATCAAGCCGAACTTGAAAGAGGAGCACCACGATTGGTTATAAATTATAAACCTTTGAATAAAGTTTTAGAATGGATTAGATATCCTATACCTAATAAGAGAGATTTATTAAAAAGATTATATGATTCAAAAATCTTTTCAAAATTTGACATGAAATCAGGATTTTGGCAGATACAGATAGAAGAAAAAGATAGATATAAAACAGGTTTTAATGTTCCTTTTGGGCATTATGAATGGAATGTTATGCCATTTGGATTAAAGAATGCACCATCAGAATTCCAAAATATTATGAACGATATAATTATTCCTATAAATAATTTCGCCATAGTATATATTGATGATGTATTAATTTATTCAAAAAACATAGATCAACATTTTAAGCATTTAAACATATTTTATGATATAATATATAAAAATGGTTTAGCAGTCTCACCTACAAAAATAAGTTTATGTAAAACAGAAATAAGATTTTTAGGTCATAATATAGTTCAAGGAACCATTAAACCTATAGATAGAAGTCTAGAATTTACAAATAAATTCCCTGATGAAATAAAAGACAAAAAACAATTACAAAGATTTTTAGGATGTCTTAATTATATTCATGATTTCTTTAAAGATCTAGGAAGTATATGTAAACCCTTATATGATAGACTTAAAAAGAATCCTAAACCATGGACTGAAGAACATACAAAGATAGTTAAAACCATAAAAGATAAGGTAAAAGAATTACCATGCTTACCATGTTTAAACATACCTCACCCTGAGGCATACCTTATAGTTGAAACAGATGCTAGTGATATAGGATATGGAGGAATACTTAAGCAAAGATTAAAAGATAGTAAAACAGAATCATTAGTTAGATTTTATTCAGGATCTTGGAATGATACTCAAAAGAATTACTCTACTGTTAAAAAAGAAATTTTAAGTATCGTTTTAAATATAAAGAAATTTGAAGATGATCTTTATATGAAACCTTTTTTATTAAGAATAGATTGTCTTTCTGCAAAATCTATAATTAAAAAAGATGTTAATAATTTGTATTTTCTAACAAATTATTGCCGAGATGGCAAGCCTTGAATAAGTAATTTTTCGAATAGAAATTGAGCAATTAAAGGAGAAAACAATCTATACCAGATTTCTTATCGAAGAGAAATTTCTACTGGGATGAATCCCTGGATAAAAGACGACTGTTTTACCAAGACCAAGAGCACCTACTCCATTTATTTTACCAAGATTACCATCTCCCTCATCACCTATTTTACCAAGATTACCATCTCCTTCATCACCTACAAATTATTCACAAAATAGATTTACTCCCCTTACTCCATATCCACCTACACCTAATACCAGTCCAATAACAAGACCAACCTATTCTGTATTAGCCAAATTACAAGGAATGCCACCTTCTCTCAATCCTTATAACAGATCACCTACAACTGCCTCTTCATCCACAAATAAAACAGAATTTTATATTAACCCAAATACCCAAGTATAAAAAAGATTCCTTGAGCCCATAGAAGCAACAAATTAAATCAAGTTTCTACTGTTTTTACCTAATCTTATTTATTTCCAAATAAACCTATTATTACCAACAAACGATTTTCATACTAGACTCATCTCTATGAAGCCATCATTACTCAGTTAGTCACTCTGTATCAACATTCGTCATCACTATAACAAAAATGAACCAGAAAAAATAGGATTCATAAAGTTGAAAAAATTAAATCATCACTTAAAGAATGGTGAAACGACTCCCTGTACACACAAGACTTATCATGTTAACCCAGACTATCCAGCCTATAATAATTATGACTTATATGGAAGGCGTGGGACAAAGCATTTTTGCGTTTAAAAGCCCCACTTCATACTCTGTTTTTTCCACTTTGCAGAAGAAAATTCATTAAATTATCCCACATGGTTTCGTAAAATGGTAAATCAATGGCAAATCCAGAAAAGAAGTTTCCCTACCAAAGTTTTAGAGTAAATAATCAATATCTAAGAATTTTTGTATACACAAGAAGGTGTACCTTATCATTCGAGTACACACCAATTCTCACCATATTTAAAATTACACTGATATTAATCTTTTTACCCATAAAAAGAAGGAAGCAGAAGGCACATCACCACCATTATTAATTAGGCAATTTAGTGTTAAGTGGTGGAAACAGGTTAATGATCATCAAGCAAAAGGAAGCTGTTATCAAATATTATAAAAGTCCTTATTCAAGAGAAACCACCAAGTACGTCTAACACATAGAACAAGTCAAATCAAATTATCAAAATCATAATAGTGCAAGCCTTGCTAAAAAATTTAGATTGTGACGATGAGAAAAGACATTGCAAGAATGATGAATTATAATCAGACATCTCCCACTCCTATGAAGACTTGTTTTCCAGGATTCTAAGATCCCTATGATAGTATAGACTTATTATAAAATGTAATCTTTTAAAAGAAATTAATGTAAAGATAGCTAGGATTTCTAGAAGAAGTACTATTTAAGACGTAAGCAATGACGATAGAAAGAAGCATTATTGAAGATAGTGGAGACAAAAGAAAAAAGAAATAGCTGGCCATCCGCATTATTATAGAGATTGATAATTGAAGACAGGTGTGCTACTTTATTAAAGACAGATGTATTACATTATTGAAGACTTTTGACTGACATTTGCCGGTCACCATTAAAAGAGATACCCTTTGAAGACCTTATAAATGAAAGAGAAAACACATAGCAAGACCATCCTCCATTTTTATAAAGAAAAAACCCTCACTAAAACTATCCACAACCAGATGTTCCAAGACTTTAGAATTTCAAATAATTGTATCACCATTACCGTTAGATCAGACGTTAAATCAGATTTCTACTCAAGATTGTAATACTTCAGATTCCAATTGTATTAAAGATTTTAAAGGTATAAATTTATAACAGATTTTGATTTATTATTGTTTAAAATAGTTATAGAACTTAGTTGATTTTGGTCCTGTTCGCTATTGGTATCAGAGCCATTTGTTTCGAAAAATGATAAGGTTGATATCTTTTTATTATGAATTTGCCAGATGGCAAGCCTTATTAAGTAATTTCGATTTTAAAATTGAGCATATTAAAGGAGAAAACAATCATATACCAGATTTCTTATCAAGAGAATTTCTACAGGGATGAATCCTGATAAAAAGACGACTGTTTTACCAAGACCAAGAGCACCTACTCCATTTATTTTACCAAGATTACCATCTCCCTCATCACCTATTTTACCAAGATTACCATCTCCTTCATCACCTACAAATTATTCACAAAATAGATTTACTCCCCTTACTCCATATCCACCTACACCTAATACCAGTCCAATAACAAGACCAACCTATTCTGTATTAGCCAAATTACAAGGACTGCCACCTTCTCCCAATCCTTATAACAGATCACCTACAACTGCCTCTTCATCCACAAATAAAACAGAATTTTATATTAACCCAAATACCCAAGTTATAAAGATTCTTGAGCCCATTGAAGAACAGAAATTAAATCAAGGGTTTACTGTTTTACTAAATTATTTATTTCCAAAGGAAACCTATTTTTACAAAAACGATTTTCAAACTAGATTATATTATGAAGCCATATTACTAGATAGTCATTCTGTTCAAATTCGTCATAACTATAACGAAAATGAACCAGAAAAAATAGGATTCAGTAAAGTTAAAATAATTAAAGTCATCACTTTAGAAGAATGGGGAAATCGACCCTGTACACACAAGACTTTATCATGTTATCCAGACTATCCAGCCTATAATTATTATGATTATATGGAAGCTTGGGACAAAGCATTTTTGTTAAAAGCCCACTTTCATACTTGGTTTTTCCACTTTGCAGAAGAATTTTCATTAAATTATCCCAAATGGTTCGTAAAATGGTTTAAATCAATGGGTCAAATCCCAGAAAGTTTCCCTACCAAAGTTTTAGAAGGATATAATCAATATAAGAATTTGTTTACACAAGAAGGTGTACCTTCATTCGAGTACACTCTCCAGTTCTCAGCCATATTTAAATTACCATGGATATTATCTTTTACCCATAAAAAGAAGGAAGCAGAAGGCACATCACCACCATTACTAATTAGGCAATTTAGTGTTAAGTGGTGGAAACAAGTTAATGATCATCAAGCAGATAAGGAAGCGGTTATCAAATATTACAAAAGTCTTATTCAAGAAACCCCAAAAGAAACCCTAAGTACGTCTAACACAAAGACAAAGTCAGTATCAAAATTATCAAAATCAAATAGTGAGCTTGCTAAAAAGATTTTAGATTGTGACGATGATGAAGAATTTGCAAGAATGATGAATTATATCAGACGATCTCCAACTCCTAGTGAAGACTTGTTCCAGGATTCTCAAGATCCCTTTATGAAAGTAACGAACTTATTATAAAATGTAATCTTCTAAAAGAAATTAATGTAAAGATAGCTAGGATTTCTAGAAGAAGTACTATTTAAGACGTAAGCAATGACGATAGAAGAACGCATTATTAAAGATAGTGGCGACAAAAGAAAAAGAAGACAGCTGGGCACCGCATTATTAAAGAGAGTAATAATTGAAGACAAGTGTGCTACTTTATTAAAGATAGATTGAAAGACAAGAGAATGTATTAACATTATTTGAAGACTTTTGACTTGCATTTTCCGGTTACCATAGAAAGAGATACCCTTTGAAGACCTTTTAAAAGAAAGAGAAGACACATAAAAACATCATCCTCTATTTTATGAAGAAAAAACCCTCACTAAAACTATCCACAAGCAGATGTTCCAAGACTTTAGAATTTCAAATAATTGTATCACCATTACCATTAGATCACACGTTAAATCAGATTTCCACTCAAGATTATAATACTTCAGATTCCTATTGTATTAAAGATTTTAAAGGTATAAATTTATAACAGATTTCTTCTACATAGATTTCATTATTGTTATTGTTATTCAATCAAATTTATTATAAAACTTATAGAATTTGGTTGATCATGGTCCTGTTCAACCTTGGTATCAGAGCCATTTGTTTCGAAAAATGATAAGGTTGATATCTTTTTATTATGAGTTGTAATTACTCCCTTTGTATTAAACAAGAAAGAATAAGTATTGTATTCATGAATTCATGGCTGCGTTGGTAAGCCCTGTCGATCAATCGGTTGGATTAGCCGCAGTGTTGGTAAGACGGCCGGACCACGATGATATGGGGGTGTTCCCGGAGATTTGTGCATTCAGAAATACAAGAATTATTCTCTCAAGTTTAATCAAGTAAGTAATTCAAATACATAATGAATAGATTATCAAAATTATTATTAAATCGAAAAAGTGGTTTCTCTTCTGATAATGAAGAAGAACAAGATCATACTAATTCTATTGAAATTACTATTTCAAATATAGAAAATAAATTACAAAATTGGAGTATTCCTAAGCAAGATGTAAAAACTCTTTATAAAATTGGGTCTTTTGAATTTTTTCAAAGTTATTCTATCAAAACTACTGAGAAAACGTTACCTTTATTACAAGATCATCAAAGTATAAACTTATTTTCAAGTAAAGCTATTAAAGAATATAGAAAGTCTTATAAATATTTACATGTTGGATTAGTTCAAGTAGCAATAAAGCCATTAACTAGACTAGGAATTAATGCTCCTATTTGCATGATATTAAGAGATGCTAGATTACTTAAGTTTGATCAATCCTTACTAGCGTTAGCTGAATCTAATATTTGCAATGGTCCTATATACTTTAATTGTTACCCAGATTTTACAGTAGCCTTAAGAGATCCAAATATTTTAGATGTATTAACTTTAGATATAAAAATGAAAAATATAGAAATGAAAGAAGGATCAGATCCTTTAGCTGTAATATATAGAGTATATTATAAAGTTATGTCTACTACTGTAGAGCCTCGTGCTTTAATAGATCATACTAAGAATGAAACTATTATTTTTGAAGCAAACTTAGAAAATTCACAAGTATGTATACCAAAGAAGTTAAAATGGGAAGAAATAAGAAGAAATGAAACATGGAATTTAGAAGAAATGAATCAAATAAAACCTTTAAAGTTAAATAAAGATATAACTAATATTATAGAACATACAAATGGAAATATACAAATATCTTTTAGAAAAGAAATAGGAGAATCATCTAGACATTCAACATACGTACCATCTAGTATAATATCTGAAAATGAAAAAGAACATTTAAGAAGAACTCAATCTTTAAAATTTAAAGGTGTTGATTTTAATAGTTCTATACCTAAACCAGTATATGAAGAAGATAATAAAAGTGATGAAACTGTTTCTACTTATAATTATAAACCTACAGAAGTAGATCATTACGAACAATTATAATATGTTTTTAAATAAAAAACAATTTGTTATAAATAATAATAGACATATTAATCATATAAATTTTATTAAAGAATTAATAGCAATGGATAAACATAGTTTGACAATAATAGAATCTTTAATAGAAACTTATGAATTAATAATACAAGTTGAAATAAACTCTAACAAAATAGAAAAGGTCAAACAACATTTAATCAATTGCTATGAAAGAAAAAAGTCTCTAAAAAATCACTATAGAAATTTGTCCACAACTAGAAATAAACTTACACAAGAGAAAAAATATTCACAGTTGGTTAAAAAAAATATGGAAATAGAAAAATTACCAAAAATCAAGTTTAAATTTAGAATTTAATATTTGAAAATGGAAATGTATTTACTTATAATAATGAAATACTTATTTGTATTTTTATTTTTTTTTTCTACATTTGATAAAAAAGAAAGAACAAATAGCACGAAGACTAATGGGTACTAGAATGGGTTGATAATGAAAGAAAACATTTTTGATATTTCTCATTTTCGCTTTATAAAGTTTTTAGAACATAATATATATTCCTTATATTGCAAAAATAGAAGCTGCTACTGATATAATTAAAACCTATACTGATTTAAAAACTAATGAACCCATAAATAGTATTCACCCTCCAAACAAAGATATTCTAATTAATAAAGAAATTATTGGTATTCCATTAGCAAAACATAATAAAGATAATGAAAAATCTTTATCTACCATTATTTACCAAAATAATTATACTAACGAGATGTTAGACACATTAGGACAACAGTTAGATAGAATAGAAAACATTAATAATACAAAAATAGAAGAAGCTAGTACCTCAGCTAATACATCACAAGCTAGCACATCACAATCTAAAAAGATAGATATAGAAGAAAATCCTATATTTATACCATATAGTATAGATAAACCAATTAACTTAGGAGAACAAGAAGCTATATTAAAAGAAATAAATGAAAAATTACTCAAATTAAATATCAATAATATCAATGAAGATGACATTGAAGATGATATAACAGATCTAGAAAACCAGTTTAAAGATAATTTTGAAATAAACAAAATAAAATATAATACATACACTCCTACAGCAGAAACAAGAAATTATTATCATAGACCCACATTACCTGATATGGGTTTTGAAGAAAGAAATTCATTATCACAAGCTCACTATAGTGGTACTGAAATATATGAATGGAATATTGATGGTCAAACAGAACATCAAATATCAAATTTATTACAAGAAATGACTATGGCAGCTAATGCTTACAAAGCTCATAAAAATACCGAATTACAAATAGTTCAACATTTAATTGCAGGTTTCACTGGCACTTTAAAAGGCTGGTGGGATAGTTATCTTACAGAAGCAGAAAAATGGATAATATTAAATGCTAAAAAGACTATAGTTAAAACTGAAAATAATGTACAAACTGAAACACAAATTGAAGATATGACAAATACTTTAATATTTGCAATACTTAAGAACTTTGTTGGAGATCCAACAGCATATCAAGAAAGAAATTCAGTAATATTATTAAACCTAACATGTAGAAAGTTATCAGATTTCAGATGGTATACAGACGTATTTTTAACTAAGGTAATGACTAGACCTGATTGTAGAGAAGCATATTGGAAAGAAAGATTTATAGCAGGATTACCTAGATTATTTGCAGAAAAAGTAAGAAATAAGTTAGCTGGTATATATAATAATATGATCCCATATAGGGAAATAACATACGGAGAAATTATTAATTTTACCAAACAAGTAGGATTAGCAATTTGTTCTGATTTAAAACTAAAAGATAAGATTAAAAAGGAAGGAATAAATAACAAAAAAGAATTAGGAATATTTTGTGAACAATATGGTTATGAAACAATAAAATTACCTTCAAGAAATTATAGAAAGGTATCAAAAGAAAATAAATATATTAAAAGATATAAACCTTCAAGTAAAAAATATAATAATTACAAGAAAGGATATTTATATAATATAAAAATAAAAGAAGACATCATTTAATAAAGAAAATAAGTAGAAAAACTTTTAAATATACAATAACATGTTATAAGAGTAGGAAACAAGGACATACTTCCAAACAATATGTTATTACTAAAAAGAAAATTAATGAATTAAAGTAAAGATATCAGATGAGCTTAAAAATCAAATTATGAAAATCATATTAATGAAGAATCTAGTGATTCTAGTATATCAGATTTTGAAAATGATGATTTAAATGTTGTAGAAAACGAATCTACTAGTAGTAATGAATCAGAAGTATGTGAATGTATAGGAAATTGTACTTGTGATTATAAAGAAATAAATACTATTCAAGAAGATGGTGAAATAAAACGACTATCAGATTTAATAGGAAGAGTTAAAGATAAAGAATTAAGAAAAATGTATCTAGGATTAGATTAAAAACAATTAGGCAAACCAAAAACATTAGATAGAAAATAAAAAGAACAAATGAAAAAATATATAATTTTGACGAAATATGAAAAGATTTAATAAAGAAACAAAACGAATAACAATTTCAGATTACAGAAGAACTAAAAATAAAAAGCAGAAATAACAATATTAAAACAACAAGTAAAAACATTAGAGGATAAAAATAAAGGAAAAGAAATTATGAACACAACAGAAGTTAATAAAGATAAAGATACTTTGATAGTAAATGAAATACAAACGATAAATTGTCAAAGATGGTATAATAAACCTAGTAATTAATGAAAAATTTAAATTATCTCTAATAGCATTAATAGATTCAGGAGCAGATTTAAATTGCATTCAAGAAGGGATAATACCTACCAAATATTATGAAAAATCATCTCAGAGATTATCTGGTCCAAATGGATCTAGATTAAATATAAATTATAATTATCTAAAGTCCATATTTGTAAAAATAATGTTTGCTTTAAACTCAGTTAATATAGTTAAAAAATTTAAGTTCTCAATTATATTAGTGACAACCTTTTGTAACACAAATATATATCCCTTTTCTGTAATAAAAAGGCATTTTAACTAAATAATAAATAAAGAATTAAGGTTCGAATTTTTATTATGTTTGGATATTTAGTTAATGGTTGGGGTGGTTTGGGTTTTTTTTATTGTTTTATGGGGAGGGGTGGTCGCGCGGTAAGAATTAAGGTTTCGATTTTAAAAAAATAAAAAATGGAGAATGAAAAAGGCATTTAACTAAATATATAAATAAAGAATTAAGGTTCGAATTTATTTTTAGAAATTGTTAAAAAGTGGGGGGGTTTAAAAGAAAATTAATAAAAAGTTATGTAATAAAATTAATTAAAATAAAAAATAAAGAAGGATTGATTCTGTAAAATAATGTTTGCTTTAAAACTCAGTTAATATTAGTTAAAAATTTAAGTTCTCAAATTATATTAGGACAACCTTTTGTAACACAAATATATCCCTTTTCTGTTAATGAAAAAGGCATTTTAACTAAATATTAAATAAAGAATTAACGTTCGAATTAATGGTGGTGTGTTAATTATAAAAAAAAAAAAAAATAGTGGTAGACTATAGGTTGGGATGTTAATATTAACATAAAAGAAATTAAGGTTCGAATTTTAAAAAAAAAAAATAAAAAATTAAGACTATTAAAATTAATAAATAAACACCAACGTCAACTGAGTTTAACCTGACTCAAATTATTAGGATGTTTTGCATTTAAAACTCAGTTAATATTAGTTAAAAATTTAAGTTCTCAAATTATATTAGGACAACCTTTTGTAACACAAATATATCCCTTTTCTGTTAATGAAAAAGGCATTTTAACTAAAATATTAAATAAAGGAAATAAGGTATCGAATTTAATAAGAAAATTGTTTAACAAAACGGAAAAAATCCCCCCCCAAAAAAAAAAACAATTTTTTTTTATTTAATTAAACTAGAATAATAAATAAAGAATTAAGGTCCGAATTTAAAAACAAAAAAATAAAAAAAAAATGCTATCAAACTAATCTTTTTGTGGTATGCCTTGGAGTTAAAAAAATATTAAAATCAAGCATCGATTTTTAATGGTTTAAAAAAATATTAAAAAAAGAAATTGATAAAATATAAAATAAAAAAAAATAAAAATTAAAAATTAATAAAATAAAAAAAAAAAGTTAAATAAATAAATAAAAAAAAAAATAATAAAAATAAAATAAAAATGCGTAAAAAATTAAAATAATTAAAATATTCGATTAAACTTCAGAATTTTAAATAAAAAGCTAAAAAAAAAAAGAAAAAATTTATAATAATAAAATAAATTGATTTGGATCATAAACTTCTAAACCCCACCTACTTACTACACCCCCCCCCCCCCCTAATTTACCACAACGAAACAAAATTTAAGTTCAACCAATATATAAGGACCCCCAATATACCCCCCCACAAACATCCCAAATACAGATAATACCAAGGCAATTTACACAAAAAATTACATACCTACAACAGTGACTCCAAACCAACAATAAAAAAAACAACAAAATATTGTGGATTGTGGTGAACACAAACACCCCCACACCACACCAGAAAAATTTAAAAACACACACCTAGCAAAAAGAAGAAACAGGCTCTCGCCTACAAATGTAAGACAAGAAGTGAAACAACCAACACCACAACATCACCCACCACACCTCTCATAGCACTTGACCACAAATGGTATCTAGACATAAATAAGAAAATTATAATATATCTAAAGACCCTATTAGTAAAAAAAAATTTTTTGCTTAAAAACTCAGTAAATATAAGTTAAACATATTAAGTTCTCAATAAATTAGGACAACCTTTTGTAAGCACAAATATAATCCCTTTACTGTTAATTGAAAAAGGCATTTAACTAAAAATTACAAATAAGAAGTTAAGGTTCGAATTTAAACTAAGTTAAAAAAAATAAATATAAAAAAAAAATTTAGTGATATTAAAATTTTAAAATAAAATAATAAAAATTTAAATAAGATTAGGTTTTGCCTGCGAATCAAAAGAAAAGAAAAATAATAAAAAGAATAAAAACCTTTCAAGTAAAAAAAATACAAAATTACGAAAAAGGATATAATAAATAAAAAAATAGTAAAGATGACATCATTAATAAAGAAAATAAATATATAACTTAAAATATACATACATCATGTTATTAATGAGAGGAAAACAAGGACCTACTTCAAACCAATTGTTATAACTAAAAAGAAAATTAAAGAAATTAAAGATCTCAGATGAGCTAAAAAAAACAAATTATGAAAATCATTATTAATGAAGAATCTAGTGGATATCTATATATCGAATTTTGAAAATGATGATTTAAATGTTGTAGAAAACGAATCTACGAGTAGTAATGAATCAAAGTATGAAATGTATATTGATATGAGAAATTGTAACTTGTGATTATATAAAGAAATAAATACTATTCAAGAAGATGGTGAAATAAAACGACTATCAGATTTAATAGGAAGAGTTAAAGATAAAGAATTAAGAAAAATGTATCTAGATAGATTAAAAGAACAATTAGGAAAACCAAAAACAATAGATAGAATAAAAGAACAAAATGAAAAAATATATAATTTTGACGAAATATGTAAAAGATTTAATAAAGAAACAAAACCAATAACAATTTCAGAATTACAAGAAGAACTAAAAAATATAAAAGCAGAAATAACAATATTAAAACAACAAGTAAAAACATTAGAGGATAAAAATAAAGGAAAAGAAATTATGAACACAACAGAAGTTAATAAAGATAAAGATACTTTGATAGTAAATGAAATACAAACGATAAATTGTCAAAGATGGTATAATAAACCTAGTAATTAATGAAAAATTTAAATTATCTCTAATAGCATTAATAGATTCAGGGATCAAGTATTTAATTGTATTCAAGAAGGGGAATAATAACCTACCAAATATTATGAAAAAAATCATCTCAGAGATTATCTGTCCAAAATGATCTAGATTAAATATAAACTATAAATTATCTAAAGTCCATATTTGTAAGAATAAATGTTTGCTTTAACTCAGTTAACATTAGTTAAAAAATTTTTTAAGTCTCAAATTACATAGGACAACCTTTTGTAACACAAATATATCCCTTTTCTGTTAATGAAAAAGGCATTTTAACTAAATATTAAATAAAGAATTAAGGTTCGAATTTAAAAAAATTAAATAAGAAAAACCGGCTGAGTTATAGTGGTAGTTTTTTTTAAAATAAAAAAATTAATTTATAAAAAAAAATAAGTAGTGACTGCGCGGGCTTTTTGTTAACACTCAAATATATCCCTTTTCTTTAATACGAAAAAGGCATTTTAACTAAATATTAAATAAAGAATTTAAGGTTCTAATTTAAAACGTTTTAGTTGGGACAATGTCTAGATTATATATAAATTATAGTAATCTAAGTCCATATTTTGTAAAAATAAATTTGCTTTAAAACTCAGTTAATAAATATAAAAAATTTAAGTTCTCAAATTATAATTAGGAACAACCTTTTGTAACACAAATATATCCCTTTTCTGTAATTAAAAAGCATTTTAACTAAATATTAAATAAAGAATTAAGGTTCGAATTTAAAGGCGCGGTTATAAAAAAAAAAAAAAAACAATTTAAAAAATATATAAAAAAGGGAAGGGGTTAAAACGAACTTATAAAGGTAATTAAAAATAAGAAATATTATTTAATACACTTTAAAAATAAAGTTTTAAAAACCTGCCGTTATCTAAAGTCCATATTTGTAAAATAATGTTTGCTTTAAGAACTCAGTTTAATATTAGTTAAAAAATTAAGTTCACAAATTATATTAGACAACCTTTGTAACTACAAATCAATATCCTTTTCTGTATGAAAAAGGCATTTTAACTAAATATTAAATAAAAGAAATAAGGTTACGAATTTAAAAAAGAAAAAATGGTATTTAAAAAAAAAAAAAACTTGGATGGTTTATATAGAAGAATTAAGGTTCGAATTTAAATATATTTAAAATTTAAAAAAATAAATAAAATCTTGTTAAAATTAACAGTTTTAATAGCTTCGTACCAAAAAATTTGATTAATATTAAATTAAAGAAATAAGGATTCGAAATAATTTGTAAAATCATTTGCTTTTTAAAACTCAGTTAATTATTTAGTTAAAAATTTTAAGTTCTCAAATTATCTTAGACAACCTTTTGTAACACAAATATATCCGCCTTTACTCTGGTTATGAAAAATGCATTTTAACTAAATACTTAAATAAAGAATTAAGGTTCGAATTTAAAAAAAGGAGTAGGGTCACTTTAATGTAAAATAAAAAATAAAAAATAAGATGTTAAATTTTGTTTTTATCAATAGAACAGATTGAATTATTTAGGACAACCTTTAGTAACACAATATTATCCCTTTTCTGTTAATGAAAAAGGCATTTTTAACTAAAATTAAATAAAGAATTAAGGTTCGAATTTAAAAAATATAAAAAACAGGTTATTTAATTAACAAACTATTACCAGAGTGCTTAAAAAAAAAAAATAATTTAAATTAAAAAAAATTAAAAAAATAAAACGTTCGGGTTGGGAGATGTTTGAAAAATTAATGAATTAAAGATATCAGATGAGCTAAAAAATCAAATTATGAAAATCATGATTAATGAAGAATCTAGTGATTCTAGTATATCAGATTTTGAAAATGATGATTTAAATGTATTAGAAAGACGAATCTACTAGTATTAATAATCATGAAGTAAGTACAAGTATAGGAAATTGTACTTGTGATATAAAAGAAAAAATACTATTCAAGAAGATGGTGAAATAAAAAAAACGACTATCATATTTAATATGTAAGAGATAAAGATAAAGAATTAAGAAAAAGTATCTAGATTAAGATTAAAAGAACAATTAGGAAAACCAAAAAACAATAGATACGAATTAGAAGAACAAAATGGATAAAATATATAAAATTGTTGAACGAAAGTATGAAAAAAGATTTAATAAAGAAACAAAACCAATAACAATTTCAGAATTACAAGAAGAACTAAAAAATATAAAAGCAGAAATAACAATATTAAAACAACAAGTAAAAACATTAGAAGATAAAAATAAAGGAAAAGAAATTATGAACACAACAGAAGTTAATAAAGATAAAGATACTTTGATAGTAAATGAAATACAAACGATAAATTGTCAAAGATGGTATAAGTAAACCTAGTAATTAATGAAAAATTTAAATTATCTTTAATAGCATTAATAGATTCAGGAGCAGATTAAAATTGTTATTCAAGAAGGGATACTAACCTACCAAATATTATGAAAAATCATCTCAGAGATTATCTGGTCCAAATGGATCTAGATTAAATATAAGTTATAAGTTATCTAAAGTCCATATTTGTAAAAATAATGTTTGCTTTAAAACTCAGTTAATATTAGTTAAGAATTTAAGTTCTCAAATTATATTAGGACAACCCTATTGTAATCACAAAATAATATCCCTTTTCTGTTAATGAAAAAGGCATTTAACTAAATATTACATAAAGAATTAAGTTACGAAATTTAAATATTTAAAAATAAATAAGAAAAATAAGAGTTTGGTGTTATGGTTTAATAAAACAAAGAGGTGAGTAGTTTTGATAAAAAAAAAAAAACGGGAGGCAGAGTCGAATAAAAAAAAAAAAAAATTATGGGATTTAGCTTATAAATGGTTAAACGTTAATAAATAAAAATATTATAAATTGTTGAATATCGGGAGGGAAACCAAATAAGTAAAAAAAAACACAAAAAAAAAACTAACAGAAACGAACAAACAACAAAAAAACCACAAACAAACCAAACAACCTCGTGCAATAAAAACCCCAAACACCCCTCCCCCGCCACCCCTACCACCACGCCTAGACACCCCTTTAGTTTAGTCCAAACCCCCACCCTCCCCCCACCCACCCCCATATAAACCCTTTGAGAACATAAAGGATACAAATACAGGAGAAGAAACAACCAACCCCAACTAATCACCAACCACTCAGAGATACACAGTACCCACATAGAACAAGATAACTAAACATATAAGACACTACAGACCAAAATTTTAACATCAATTAAATGCAAAAAACACAGTAAAATAATTAGTTAAAAAATTTAAGTTCGTCAAATTATATAAGGACAACCTTAATGAAACACAAATCTATCCCTTTTCTGTATACTTAAAAAAGGCATATTAACTAATAATAAATAAAGAATTAAAGTTCTAACCCTAAAACAAAAATAGACAAATAAAAACAAAAAAAAAAAAAATTAAAAAAACTTAGTGGAAAGGTGGGGTGGGTTATAAATTAGAAATCGATTGGTCTTATTAATAATAGTTTAAAAATTTAAGTTTCTCAAATTAAATTATGTACCACTTTTTAACACAAATAACCCTTTTCTGTTAAATGAAAATAGCATATTAAACAAAATAATTAAATCAAGAATGAAGGTTCGAAATTTAAATAAAAAACAATATTTGGATTAAAAAATAAATACACGAGTATGTTATAATTAAAAAATAAGTATTATAATTAAATAAAATAAAAAAAGAAAAAAAAGAAAAATTAATTAAAAAGTAAGGGATATAAAGAACCTCCCATTAGTAATGTTTACAAACAAGTTAAACAATAACCTTGTAGTTTGGGTAGAGGGTTTTGGTGTAATAGAAACAGATCAGAATTAAAATTGTATTCAGAAGTGATAATAACCCTCATCTACCCAAAATTATGAAAAATCATCTCAGAGATTCTCTGTTCCAAATGGTATCAAGATTAAAATAAAATTAAAGGAAATCTAAAGTCCAAATTTGTTAAAAATAATGATTTGCTTAAAACTCAGAAATATTAGTTAAAAAATTAAATTTCTCAAATATAATAGGACAAACTTTTAGTAACACAAAAAAAACCCTTTCTGTTAAAGAAAAGGCCTTTAACTAAATATAAAATAAAGAATTAAGGTTCTGAATTTAAAAGTTGGGGGTGTATCAATAATAATAAAATATAAGTAGATATAAAAAAAGGTGTTTCGTTTTTACGATTTAAAATAATAAAAAAAAAAAATAACAAATAAATATAAAAAATTAGATTTAAAAAAAAAAAAAAAAAATAACGTGTTAAAAGAAAACAAAATAAAAAAACTTAGAGGTTTTTGTTTAAAATTTTATGTGCATGTGCAACACCTATATTATAATCAAAAAGGTAAGAAAAAATTAGCTGGATAATAAATATAATAATATGAACCCCTAAAGTAAATAACCATAAGTAGAATTATTATTTTAACACAATTAGTGATTAGCAACTTTGTTTCTGATAATAAAAACAAAAATGATAAAGATTTAAAAAAAGGAGGAATAAATAACCAAAAAAGAATTAGGAGATTTATGGTTGAACCATAAGGTTTATGAAACAATCAAATAAAATAACCTCAAAAATTATAAAAATGGTATCAAAAGAAAATAAATATATTAAAAGATATAAACCTTCAATAAAAAATATAAAAAATACGAAAAATGATAAAAGAAATATAAAAATCGAAAGCAAAGAACATCATTAATAAAGAAATAAAGTAATAAAAACTTTAAATATACATAACATGTTTTAAAGTGAGGAAAACAAGGAACATACTTCAAACAATTTGTTATACTAAAAAGAAAATTAATGAATTAAAGATATCAGAGTGACTAAAAAAATCAAATTATGAAAATCCAGTGATTAATGAAGAATCTAGTGATTCTATGTATATCAGATATTTGAAAATGATGATTTAAATGTTGTAGAAAACGAATCTACTAGTGAAGGTAAAGAATCAGAAGTATGTAAATTTATAGGAAATTTATTGTGATTATACAGAAATAGAATACTATTACAAGAAGATGGGAAAATAAAACGAATATACAAGATTAATAGGTAAGAGTTTCAAAGATAAAGAATAATAAAAATGTATCTAGTAGATTAAAAAGAACAATTAGGAAAACCAAAAACAATAGATAGAATAAAAGAACAAAATGAAAAAATATATAATTTTGATGAAATATGTAAACGATTTAATAAAGAAACAAAACCAATAACAATTTCAGAATTACAAGAAGAACTAAAAAATATAAAAGCAGAAATAACAATATTAAAACAACAAGTAAAAACATTAGAAGATAAAAATAAAGGAAAAGAAATTATGAACACAGAAGATACGTTGATAGTAAATGAAATACAAACAATAAATTGTCAAAGATGGTATACTAGAGTAAATCTAGTAATTAATGAAAAATTCAAATTATCTCTAATAGCATTAATAGATTCAGGAGCAGATTTAAATTGTATTCAAGAAGGGATAATACCTACCAAATACTATGAAAAATCATCTCAAAGATTATCTGGTCCAAATGGATCTAGATTAAATATAAGTTATAAATTATCTAAAGTCCATATTTGTAAAAATAACGTCTGCTTTAAAACCCAATTAATCTTAGTTAAAAATTTAAGTTCTCAAATTATATTAGGACAACCTTTTGTAACACAGATATATCCCTTTTCTGTTAATGAAAAAGGCATTCTAACTAAAATATTAAATAAAGAATTAATATTCGAATTTTTATAAAAGGCAGTTTGTATAAAACAGGGGGTTGATAAAAATATGTTAAAATGATTTAGATAAAGAAACTAAACGAATAACCAATTTCAGAATTACAAGAAGGAACTAAAAATATAAAACAGAAAAACAATGATAAAAACAAACAATAAAAAACATTAGAGGATAAAAATAAAGGTAAAGAAATTATGAACACAACAGAAGTTAATAAAGATAAAGATACTTTGATAGTAAATGAAATACAAACGATAAATTGTCAAAGATGGTATACTAGAATAAACCTAGTAATTAATGAAAATTTTAAATTATCTCTAATAGCATTAATAGATTCAGGAGCAGATTTAAATTGTATTCAAGAAGGGATAATACCTACCAAATATTATGAAAAATCATCTCAGAGATTATCTGGTCCAAATGGATCTAGATTAAATATAAATTATAAGTTATCTAAAGTCCATATTTGTAAAAATAATGTTTGCTTTAAAACTCAGTTAATATTAGTTAAAAATTTAAGTTCTTAAATTATATTAGGACAACCTTTTGTAACACAAATATATCCCTTTTCTGTTAATGAAAAAGGCATTTTAACTAAAATATTAAATAAAGAATTAAGTTCGAAATTTAAAATAAAAGGGTTCTGTGTTATAACTGAAATAAAATTATTAAAAAAAATAAAAAATATAAAAAATAAAATAAACGGTTATAAATAATTGTGTTTGATGGTTAAAAAAAAAAATATAAAAAAAAAAGGGAGGTGAGGACGGGGTTGGGGTTTTTAAAAAAAAATTAAAAATAACCGAAGGTTGTGTTAAATTGTATTCAAGAAGGGATAATACCTACCAAATATTATGAAAAATCTTCTCAGAGATTATCTGGACCTAATGGATCTAGATTAAATATAAGTTATAAAGTTATCTAAAAGTCCCATATTTGTAAAAATAATGTTTGCTTTATAAACTCAGTAATATTATTAAAAATTTTAAGTCTCAAATTATATAGGACAAACCTTTTGTAACACAAATAAATCCCTTTTCTGTTAATGAAAAAGGCATTTAATAAATATTTAAATAAAACTAAGGTTCGAATTTAATAGTTGTGTCGTGGTTTTAAAATTATATAAATGTGTAAAAATAAAAAGATAATGGGGTTATTTTCTTTTAATAAAAATGGGCATTTTAACGAAAATATTAAATAAAGAATTAAGATTCGAATTTAAAAAGGTTGAGGGGTTATTTAAAGGGAACGATTAATAAATGAAATACAAACAGATTAAATTGTCAAGATGGTATAAATAAACCTAGTAATTAATGAAAAATTTAATTATCTCTAATAGCATTAATAGATTCAGGAGCAATTTTATTGTATTCAAGAAGGATAATACCTACCAATATTGAAGAAAAATCATCTCAGAGATTAGCTGATCCAAATGGATCTAGATTAAATTAAATTATAAGGTACTAAAGTCCATATTTGTAAAATAATGTTGCTAAATAACTCAGTTAATATAGTTAAAAAAAATTTAAAGTTCTCAAATTATATTAGGACAACCTTTTGTAACTCAGATATATCCCTTTCTGTTAAATGAAAAAAGGCCTTTTAAACTAAATATTAATAAAAAATTAATGGTTTCGAATTTAAAAAAAAATGGGTTCTGTTTTAAAAAAAAATTTTAAAAAAAGTATAAAAAAATAAATAGAATAAAAGTAATAAACGTGTTAAAAATGAAAAAGGCATTTTACTAAATATTAAATGAAAGAATTAAGGTTCGAATTTAAATGAAAAAATATAAAAAAGTAATTTTAAACGTGTACGTGATTATAAAAATTTAAGTTCTCAAATTATATTAGGACAACCTTTTGTAACACAAATATATCCCTTTTCTGTTAATGAAAAAGGCATTTTAACTAAAATATTAAATAAAGAATTAACGTTCGAATTTAAAAAATAAAAAATTAAAACATTAAGGTAAAGCAGATGTTTTTAAAACCAGTTTAATATTAGTTAAAAATAAGTCTCAAATTATATTAAGGACAAACTTTTGTAACACAAATAGTATCCCTTTTTCGTATAAATGAAAATGGCATTTTAAACTAATATTAAATAAAGAATTAAGGATCGAATTTATAACAAACAATAAAAAAATTAAAAAAATTATCTGCTCGTAAATATTTAAGTTTAAAAAAGAAGGTTTGGTCGAGGGAATACGGTTTAAAACGGTTGTTTATGTATTAAAACCGGTTGTTAAAATAAATAAAAAAACTGTTAAAAGGTGAAACAAAACAATTAATTTTTTAAGTGAAAAAAAAACCCCCTCCCCCACCCCCCCCCCTCTTGGCAAACAACCCCCGCCCTTAAAAAAAGTGATTAACCCGGTAACACACACCCCAAAACCAAACCCCGCGCAAGATTTTATAAGGAAATTTTTGTCCCCTCACCCCTCACGTACACACACATGTCCCACAAAGACACCATACTGTATGCAAACAAACGTCCTAAACATAGATAGTAAAAAATAAAATGTACTCACATTACTCTAAGGACACTCCAAAAGAAACCCCAATAAAACCCATAATCGTTAATGAACAAGGCATTTTAAACTAAATATTAAATAAAGAATTAAGGTTCGAATTTAAAAAAAATAAAAGCTGATGGGTTATTACAAAAAAAAAAAAAAACAAGTAAATGTGTGTCTTTGACACAAAAATAATTTAACAGAATCATCAACATAAAAGGTATAAAAATAAAAACAACATATATAACAAAACAAAACAAAATAATTTTGGAAAATAAGATTATTTCATTAAATTTATTAAAAACTTTTTTTTAAGTATCTTTTACCTCAACCAATTGGATTAACAAAATAAGTAAAAATGAGTATAAAACAAATAAACGCACATGTTAACTTTTTTTAGTAGATATTTCAATAATAAAAATTTATAAATATATTTATATTTAATATTATTAAAATATTAGAAATTTTTAATTTTATTTTAAAATATTATTTTATTTCGTTTATATATATATTATATATTTTTATAAAAATTTTACGTTAAATTATTTTATATAATTTATTAAATTTGAATCAAATGAAAAAAAAGAATTGCCACGAAAAAAAAAAAAAACAATCAAAAGTAGACATGAACAAAATCAGCAAAAAAACAACAATAACAAAAATCAAAATAAACAAAAAGCCAATCACAATTAACTATAAAAAGAGACCAACGAAAAACAAACACACACAAAGATGAAAAAATTTAGCCTAAAACGAAACCAAAAAGCAATATCACTAAAAAAAAATTACCATAAACACGCGCTTCGTTTAAAGAAATACAAACAAAAAACACAAGCAAAAAATCATCAACATCATCAAAAAACGAAAACTAAAAACACCGAGCCAGTAACATCTAGAAACAAGATAAAAACCCACAAGAATAATAAATATAAACGCAACACATACATCCAACAGAAAAAAGACAACACAACAAACGATAAACCTAAAAAACAAAAAAAACACTATTAACAAATTAAACCGAATAATCCCCATCCCACCTATCCCCACCTCCATCACCCCCACCCAACCCCCCTCCGCACACCCCCAACACACCGCACTCCACACCTCAATCACAGAACCCCACCCCTAACCCCCACACCCGACCTCCAACCACCCTACACCCCCACCACCTACCTCCCCATACCAATACCCCGACCAGCCAGACAAATTAATAAGCCAAAATACATGACTTAGCCCACAAATCCTCCCCAACCAAATAAAACCATCCCTTCCCCACCCACATCCACATCAACGACAAAACACAACATAATAAAATAATAACCCAAAACAACCATAAGAAGAAGATCCTAGAACCCAATGAAGAACAGACTATTAATATCACTGTTTACCAGTTATACAAACTAATAAATTTCCAAAAGAAACTTATTTTTACAAAAACGATTTTCAAACTAGACATATTTACTGAAAATCCCATAAACAATCAAAGACTATCAATTCAAAATCGACATATAAAACCGAAAATAAACCAAACAAATAGGATTCAAAACTAAAATAAATAAAGTCATCACTTTAGAAGAATGGGGAAATCGTGACCTAAACACACAAGACTTTTTAACATGTATATCCCCGACTATCTACCAGCCTATAAGTTATTATGCCAATAAATAAGGAATCTTGGGACAAAGCATTTAGTTGTTAAAGCCCACCATCATACTTGGTTTACCACTTTGCTGAAAATTTTCATTAAATTATCCTAAAAAATGGGTCGTAAAAGTTTAAATCAATGGTCAAATCCAGAAAGTTTTCCTACCAAGTTTTAGAAGGAATAATCAATATAAGAATTGTTTAAACAAGAAGATGGTACCTTCCATTCGAGTACACACACTCTAGTTCACTAGCACATATTTAAGTTACCCTGGATTTATCTTTAACCCATACAAAAGAAGGAAGCAGAAAGGCAACCATTCACCACCACTATTAACTATACAATTTAGTTGTTAAATTGTGGAAAAAATGTAAAGATCTCAAGCATAAATAAGGAAGCGGCATATCAAATCTTTACAAAAGTCTTATTCAATAAACCCAAAAGAAACCCTAAGTAAGTCCAAACACAAAGACAAAGTAAGGTATCAAAGTTATCAAATTCCAAATAGAGAGCTGAATAAAAAGATTAGATTTACTATGAATGAAGAATTTGCAAGAATGATGAATTATATTAGACGATCTCCAACTCCTAGTGAAGACTTGTTCCAGGATTCTCAAGATCCCTATGATAGTATAGACTTATTATAAAATGTAATCTTATAAAAGAAATTAATGTAAAGATAGCTAGGATTTCTAGAAGAAGTATTATTTAAGACGTAAGCAGTGACTATAGAAGAACGCATTATTAAAGATAGTGGCGACAAAAGAAAAAGAAGACAGCTGGGAACCGCATTATTAAAGAGAGTAATAATTGAAGACAAGTGTGCTACTTTATTAAAGATAGATTGAAGACAGATGTATTACATTATTGAAGACTTTTTACTGGCATTTGCCGGTTACCATAGAAAGAGATTCCCTTTGAAGACCTTCAATAAAGAAAGAAAGAAGACACATAGAAACATCATCCTCATTTAATGAAGAAAAAACCCACACTAAAACTAACCACAAGCTGATGTTTCCAATACTTTATGACTTTTTCAAATAATTGCATCACCATTACATTAAACAGACGTAAATCAGATTCGTACTCAAGATCATAATAACATCAAATACCTATTGTATTAAAGATTTTAAAGGATAAATTTTTATAACTGATTTCTTCTACATAGAATTCATATTGTTTTGTTTATTCAATCAAATTTTTATAAAACTTATAGAATTTAGTTTATCAAGGTCCTGTTCAATAGTAGGGAAGATCTTTGTAAACCTTATATGATATGGATCAAATTTTATATTTCACGTTATATATATATATATAAATAATATATATATATATAATATATATATAAATAAATATATATAGCTAATAATATAGTAAATAATAAATATATATATATATGTGTGTGTAGTGTTGTGTGTACGTAAATTGTAAATATATAGTATATATATATATATATATCTATATAATATATATATATATTAAATATATTATATATATATATATATATTATGTGTGTGTACGTATATATATATATATCTTATATATAAATATATAATATATACAAGAATATATATATAATATATAAAATATATATATATAAATAGTATATGAGTTTGTGAGTGTGTGTGTACGTATATATACATATATGTATATATACATGTATATATGTATATATACATGTATATATACATATATACATGTATATATATAAGTATATATACAAATATTCCGAGACCTCCTTTAATAAAAGTATAATTCTATAACAGATTTCCATATATTTAAATTTCATTTGTTTTTAGAACTTTTTATTCTGTATTAAATATAATTTCAATTGAACAATATCGATCCTGTTAAAAACCAATTTAAACAGGATTGATATTGTTTAGTTGAAATTATATTTAATACAGAATAAAAAGTTCTAAAAACAAATGAAATTTAAATATACAGAAATCTATTATAGAATTATACCTTTATTGAAATCTTGAATACAAGTTTGTTCATAGATACAAATCTGTTCTAACGTCTGTTCTAATGGGGATATAATAATTTGAAAATCTAAACTCTTTGAACATTGGGTAGTGGATAATTTTAGAGAGGGTTTTTTCTTCATAAAAGGATCTCTGCTTATCTCTGAGACTTCACGTTCTTTTATAGGGTCTTCAAAAGGTATTCTTTTCTTTGATAACCGGCAAATGCTAGTTAAAGCGGCACAGTTGTCTTCAATCATCTTTAATAAAGTAATCAATCATCTTAATAATGTTGTCTTCAGTTGTCTTCAATCATCTTTAATAAAGTAGTCAATCATCTTTAATAATGATGTCTTCAATCTTCTTGATAGGTGTCTATGATGTCAGTACTTACGTCTTTGAAATATTTGATCTTCTAGAAATGCTAGCGTCTTTTGTTTACAAAAAAAGATACATCTTTTTATAATATAGTTTTTTTTACTTTTATAAATCTATACTTTAGTAAGGCAATCTTGAGAATCTTGAAATAAGAGTCCTTCGCTAGGAGTTGGAAACTTCTTGATATGATTTCATTAAACTTGCAAAGTCTTCATCATTTTCACATTCTTTAATCTTTATAGCGTTCTCATTGTTTGATTTTGATAACTTTGAGGCTGAATTTGTTCTTGTGATAGACGTATTTGGGGGTTCTTGAATAAGACTATTGGTAATAGTTAAATAACCTGCTTTCTTTGTTTTGCTTGATTTTCATTGATTTGTTTCCACCACTTAACACTAAACTGTCTAATTAATAATGGTGGTGAATTGCCTTCTGCTTCCTTATTTTTATGTGTAAAGGATAAGATCCGAACTGGAGAGTGTACTCGAATGGAAGTACATCGTCTTGTATAAACATGTTCTTGTACTGAGTATAGCCTTCTAAAACTTTTGTAGGAAAGGTCTTTGGGATTTGACCCATAGATTTAAACCATTTCACAAACCATTTTGGATAATCTAGTAAAAAATCTTCAGCGAAATGGAAAAACCACGTATGAAAATGAGCTTTTAATAAAAATGTTTTATCCCAAGCTTCCATATAGTCATAATAATTATAAGCTGGGTAGTCTGGATAATATGATAAAGTTCTATTTCTAAATGGTCGATTTCCCCATTCTTTAAAGAAATTACTTTGATTATTTTAACTTTACTAAATTCTATTTTTTCTGGTTCATTCTTGGTATAATTATGACGGATTTGAACAGAAATGAATACTAAATAAAAATAGCTTTCATAATATTGCTGGTTTTGAAAATCATTTATGTAAAAAATTGGTTTCTTTAGTAAATAAATAATCTAATAAATAAAAGAACCCTTGATTTAATTTTTGTACTCAATAGTCCTCAAGGAATTTTTTATGACTTGAGTATTTGTTAACATGGAATTCTTCTTTTTGTAAATGAAAGAGGCTGTGGTCGGCGATGTGTTATAGGGATTTGGAGAAGGTGTTATTCCTTGTAACTTTGCTTAATAACAAATAAATTGGTCTATGTTATTTGGACTAGTATAGGTGGAGTATGTAGTTAAGGGTAATAGAATCTGTTTTTGTGTCGTGGTTTATAGGGGGGGATAGGGGAGATGTAATCTTGGTAAACTAATAGGAGAAGGTAATCATGGTTTAGTAAAACAATCTTTTTATCAGATATCATTCCCTGTAAAAATTCTCTTGATAAGAAATCTGGTAAATAATTATTTTCTCCTTTAATGTGTTCGATTGTAAAATCAAAATTACTCAATAATGCTTGCCATCTGGCAAAAATCTGTTTAGAGATTAAATTTTTAACATCTTTTTCAATGATAGATTTTGCAGAAAGACAATCAATTCTTAATAAAAAAAAGGTTTCATATAAAGATCATCTTTAAATTTTTTAATATTTAAAACAATACTTAAAATTTCTTTTTTAACGGTAAAATAGTTTTTCTGAGTATCATTCCATGATCCTGAATAAAATCTAACTAAAGATTCGTTTTTACTATCTTTTAATCTTTGCTTTAATATTCCTCCATACCCTATGTCACTAGCATCTGTTTCTACTATCAGATATGCCTCAGGGTGAGGTATGTTTAAACATGGTAATTTCTTAATCTTACTTTTTATCTCTCTAACTATTTTGGTATGATTTTCTGTCTATGGTTTAGGATTCTTTTTTAATCTATTATATAATGGTTTACAAAGACTTCCCAAATCTTTGAAAAAATCATGTTTATAATTTAAACATCCTAAAAATCTGTGTAGCTGTTTTTTTATCTTTATTTCATCAGTAAATTTTACTTGTAAATTCTTAAACTCTTCCTTATAGGTTTAATATTCCTTTGGAGCTATGTCATGTCCTAAAAATCTTATTTTCAGTCTTTAAAAAGACTTATTTTAGTAGGTAGACGCTTAATCCATTTCAGAATATAATGTCATAGAATAATTTAAAATTTTAAAATGTGATCTATGTTTTTTTAGAAATATTAATACATCATCTAATTATAACCTATAGCAAAATTGCTTATATGCTTTATTATAATCATTCAAATATGTGTGAATTCTGAAGGTGCATTTTTTAATCCAAAAGGCATAACATTTCATTCATAATGTCCAAAAGGTACATTAAAACCTGTTTTATATTTATCTTTTTCATCTATTTGTATTTGCCAAAATGCTGACTTCATATCAAATTTTGAAAATATTTTCGAATCATATAATTTCTTTAATAAATCTCTTTTGTTAGGTATAGGATATCTTATCCATTCTAATACCTTATCTAATGGTTTATAATTTATAACTAACCTTGGTGCTCCTCTTTCTATTTTCAGAATCAAGCATAATCATTCAAAAACAATTCAAACTTGATCATTACATAAAAGCCTAGCATTGACCAAGGAGACTTTGAAGATCTTATTAGTTTCTTTTCTAATAGTTCTTGTATTTCTTTTTTACAGTGAGCTTCTAGTTCTTGAGACATATGTATAGATTTTGATTTTGTAGGAATATCTTTTTCATTAAAGTCTTTAATATAAGGTAATTCAATAATATGTTGTTTTCTTTTCCAAAAAGCGTTTGGTGTAGTGGCACATACATTATTCTTAAATTTTTCTTCTATATTTATGACTTTATTTTTTATATGACTTTCTTGTAATTGATTTTTGATTCTTATATCATCTATCTCATTTACTAAATATTTTATATGTTTCCTTTTGTTTTCTACAATATTTATATCTCTTATTTTTACTGGGTTTATAAATTCAAAAGTTATTTCTTTTCCAAAGAAATTTGTAGAAAGTCATTTATTACTAACTGTAAATGGATATAAAGTCGTTATAAATGGTGATCCTAAAATAATTTGAGAACTTAAATTCTTTACTAATATGAGATGTGTTTTGAAACAATAATTTTCTTTACAAACATGAACATTAGATAATTTATAATTTATATTTAATCTAGATCCATTGAATCCAGCAACTCTTTGTGATGATTTTTCATAATATTTAGTAGGAATAAGTCCTTCTTGAATACAATTTAAATCTGCTCCAGAATCTAATAAAGCTATTAATGACAATTTGAATTCTCCATTTATAGTTATTGTGTGCCATTTCTGAGAACTTATACTTTGAATATTATTGATTCATTTCTTTTTAATTGACGTACTTTCTTCTGTTGGATCACTTACTTTTGTTTTTCTCTTCTAATATTTTAATTTTATGTTTCATCAATGTTACTACAGTTTACATTATTCAATTATAGCTGTTAATTCTATAATTGATTTTTTGTTATTGATTTTTTTTTTTATTAAATCTTTTACATATTTTATTAAAATTGTAAGTTTGTTTATTCTTTTCAATAGTTTTATTTTTCTTTAGTTTTTCTTCTAATTTATCTATATATATTTGTCTTACATTTGGATCTTTAATTTGATTTATTAATTCTATTATTGATTCTATTTCATTATCTTCATTTATAGTATTTATCTCTTTATAATCACATGTACAATTTCTAATACAATTACAAATTTCTGATTCATTATCACTACTAGACTTGTTTTCTAATATATTTAAGTCTTCTTCTTCATAATCTGATATATCACTTTCTTCGTTTATCATTATTTTCATTATCTGACTTTTAAGTTTATCAGAAATATTAAGTTCATTAATTCTTTTTTTAGTATAACAATTCTTTGATGTATGACCTTGCTTACCACATTTATAATAGATTATGGTGTCTTTATAATTATTTTTATAGTTATTATTTTTATTAACTGAGTCTTTTTTTATATCTTTTATAATTTCCTTTTCTTCTATTATATATTTTATTATTTTCATATGTTATATTATTTGTTTTTTTATATCTTTTATATTTATTTTCTTTTGTTAACCTTTTTGAACTGGTATTAGGTAATTTTAATGGTTCATAGCCATATTGTTCACAAAAATTTCCTAATTCTTTTTTACTATTTATTCCTTCTTTCCTAATTTGCTGTTTAAGTTTTAATTCAGAACATATACTTAATCCTTCCTGATTAATATAGCTAATGATTTCTCCATATGTTAATTCTTTATATGGAATCATTCCATTAAAGTGATATGACAATTTATTTCTTATTCTTTCAGCAAACAACTTAGGTAATCCTGCAATAAATCTTTCTTTCCAATATGCTGCTCTACAATCAATTCTAGTTGTTACTTTAGTTATAAAAATATCTTTATACCATCGAAAATCTGATAATTTTCTACATGTTAAATTTAATAGTATAGAAGAATTTCTTTCTTGATATACAGATGGATTTCCAACAAAATTCTTTAAGATAGCATAGATTAAAGTATTAACCATATCATCTTCTTGAGTTTCTACTGGCATATCATTTTCTTTTTTTATAATAGTTTTCTTAGCTTTTAATATTAAAGATTTCTCTTCATCTGTTATATAATTATCCCACCATCCTTTTAAGCTTCTTGTAAAACCTGATATAAGTATTTCTACTATTTTTGATTCATTATTTTTATTAGACTTGTAAGCATTGGACGCCATAGTCATTTCTTGTAATATATTTAATATTTGATATTCTGTTTGACCATCTAAATTTCATTCATTAATTGACAAACCATCATATAGAGCTTGTTGTCTGATAGGGTGTTCTTCGTATTGCATATCTGGTAAAGTTAGTCTATTATAATAATTTCTCGCTTCTGGTCTTGGAGTGTAAGTATTTTTTGATGTAAATCTCATTTTATTTATTTCATTTTCTTTAAAGTGGTTCTCAATATCTGAGAATATCATCTTCTGAACTAATACTGAACTAACTTTCTGCATTTATATTATGATATTTTGTAATTTATATAATTAGTTTCAATTTCTTGTAATAAATATGATATTGTCTTCCCTAAGTTAATGGCATATTAAATATTTAATAATGGTATGAATATAGGTTTTCTTCTAATTTACTTGAATTGCACTTGTGAAGTACTTGCTTCTGAGTTTACAATTTTTCATACGTTTAAATTTTGTCCTATTGTGTTTAATATTTCATTAGTATAATTATTTTGATATATTATTGTGGATAAACATTTTTTCTGTTCTTCATTATCTTTAGATAAGTTTATTCCAATAAATTCTATATTTATTAATATATTAGTTTCAGGGGGATGTATACTTGTTATCTTTTCTTTAGTTTCTAAATCTATATATGTTTTGTTTATATATGTCGTTTCTTGTATTTTATAATCAGAAGGAAAATCCATTTTATTTTCAATACAATATACTTGAAACCATGAAAAAAATAATATATTTTGTTTATGTTCAAAAACAAACATAGTTCATTCGATTTCATGAATTAATTTCTCTTCTTCAATAAAATTTGAAAGATACCAATTTAATATATCTTTATTATAATCATTATATATTATATTTTTTGGATATTTCATGTTTGATTTAAACATTGTCTTTATTTTTAATGTATTTATTTTTTATTATTTTTTAATCTTTGTTGTAAACTATATATGTGGTTTTGTAATTCTATATATCTTCTTGTATGTTCTTTATAACATATAACATAATCATCTTTTTCAATGAATTATTTTGATAATATTATATTCTGTATTAAATAGGAAAACGGCTCTGATACTAATTTTCCTATTTGTATGATATTAAGAGATGCTAGATTACTTAAGTTTGATCAATCACTATTAGCTTTAGCTGAATCAAATATATGCAATGGTCCAATATATTTTAATTGTTATCCCAATTTTACAATAGCATTAAATGATCCAAATATTCTAGACGTATTAACTTTAGATATAAAAACTAAAAATATAGAGATAAAAGAAGGCTCAGACCCTTTAGTAGTTATATATAGAATATATTATAAAACAATGACTACTACTATAGATCCACGTTCTAGAATAGATATGACTAAAGATGAAACTGTTATCTTTGAAGCTAATCTAGAAAACTCTTTAATATGTACACCTAAAATATTAAAATGGAAATAAATAACTAGAAATCAAACTTGGAATTTAGAAGAAATAATTAAAATAAAACTTTTAAAATTAAATAAAGATATAACTAATATCTTAGAACATTCAAATGGTAATATAGAAATATCTTTTGGAAATAGAATAGGTGAATCATCTAGACATTCTACGTATATACCCTCAAACTTTATAAATGAAGAAGAGAATGTGTATTTAAAAAGAGCTCAATCTATGAAAATGAAATGTGTTGATTTTAATAACTCTATTCCTAAACCATTATATGAATAAGATAATAAAAGTGATTCTACTTATAATTATATACCATCAGAAGTAGAAAATTGTGAACAATTAAAATGAGTTATTATTCACAAAGAATTAAAAGAGAAATAAACTGGTTTAGAACCACTATAATAGGGGGTGGGGGGGGGGGGGGGGGGGGGGGGGGGGGGGGGGGGGGGGGGGGGGGGGGGGTGGGGGGGGGGGGGGGGGGGGGTTAGAAATAAGAAATAAAGAAAATTCAGAAAGATTAAGATATGAGTTATTAACAGGAGATTATGTTATATGTTATAAAGAACATACAAGAAGATATATAAAATTACAAAACCACATATATAGTTTACAACAATGACTAAAAAATATTAAAAACAAATACATTAAAAATAAAGACAATGTCTAAATCAAACATGAAATATCTAAAAAATGAAATATATAATGATTATAATAAAGATATATTAAATTGGTATCTTTCAAATTTTTTTGAAGAAGAAAAATTAATTCATAAAATTGAATGGACTATGTTCGTTTTTGAACATAAACAAAATATATTATTTTTTCATGGTTTCAAGTATATTGTATTGAAAATAAAATGGATTTTCCTTCTGATTATAAAATACAAGAAACGACAAATATAAACAAAACATATATAGATTTAGAAACTAAAGAAAAGATAACAAGTATACATCCCCCTGAAACTAATATATTAATAAATAAAAAATTTATTGGAATAAACCTATCTAAAGATAATGAAGAACAGAAAAAATGTTTATCCACAATAATATATATAACACCCCGTGTTTTAGGACAATGTACGACATTAATAAAGTCACACTTTTATTTTTAGTATTGTACGCGTTTGTTTTTAATGGAAATCGTTACGTTAAATCGCGTAAGCTAAAAATGATCAGTTAACGTAAACGGGCATCAAGCAAATTATTGTTTACGTCAAACAAGGGTTAAGTAATTATTTTGAGGATAATTATTAACATTACACAAGTTATTTTATCGGATACGTGAAAGTGTTTACGTTTCCGCGATAAATACAATTAAGGTTTTCCGGAACCCTAAAATTAACGTACGCTTCAACAAATACCTACGTTTTTATACAACGATCAAAGTTTATAAAACTTTAGGCATATGTATATATTTATACACATCTCATATGATTATACAAGATAACAAATACTTTACAAAATACCAAGACTTTACAAGTAAAGTCTTATATAAAAACAACACTTTACATTTTATAAAACTTTACTTACACTTTCTTTTTATAAAAATACACAAGTATACTAAAAAGAAATAAAGGAAAATAAGCTAGGAACACCTCCCTTGAAATCATGGGATGATTCCCATTAGAAGGAACCAAGAGACCAAGACTTTAAGCCCTTGGTTCCCTCCTTTCTTGTCCCCTTGAACCCACGGCACACCCCCCTCCCCTTTGATTTTTCTAGTCAAACTTGGCAACTACAAATATCTTATAACCTCTCCTATATATATTTCATGCATGCATAAGAGTTTACATACTCTTTTGCTTAAACAAAATCTTTCACTCTTTCTCTCTTTCTCTCCTAAAAGCCACGGCTCATTAAGCCATCCTAAACAAATCATACAAAATTTTTATACAATCTATACAACCCTTTACACATCAATCCTAAGGCATACTAAAGTGTTTTCAAGCATCGGTTCATCGTTTGCAAGGTTTAAGGAAGAAAAGGGAAGATTAGGGTTTCAAACCTAATCTAGGGTTTATAAGCTTGTAAGCTTTGGTTTTGAGTCTAAACACGGGTTTAGCA
>BQNB010003649.1:0-57916 GCA_026074375.1 Tanacetum coccineum | reverse complement strand
AGAAGGATTTATTTATCGATATATATATGGAAAAATATATATGTTATAATATGAAATTTTCATTTATTTGAATATAAATTTTAATTATGTAATTATTTAATACTAATACGAGATATTTATACGACGCAGATTGTCATGGAGAACCCTAATCATCTTAACGAGCCGAATGAAGCTATTCTCGAAGTAAACCCAGTTGTTCCCGAGCTGAACCAAGTTGTGGATATCCGTGACCCCAACGAAATGGTTGACATTCCCGACGATATTGATTTGGTTAATTATTGAGCTCGAGGATGATGCTGAGTTGATATTTCCTTATGAGGTGGAGGGTGACAAAACCCCGCCACCTGGAGATGTGTCATCTGATTCTGTATCATCTGATTATGAGTCAGAGGACGAGGAGGTCGATGTTGTACCCGAGGCTACTGCTGGGACTATTACCCAAAAGCCTTATGCTATTCAGGACTTTCTAAGGGGCTTATTTGAGGTAGGAGAGTCATCTTCTGCTCGTGACTCATCTCATGTTGATGGATTAGTACCGTGGGCCTTAAGGCGTGATTTAGAGGCATCACGTGCACAAGCTAGAGTCATGGAGGCTGAGTTGGGTACGTGCCAAACTAAGATTCCTGTTCTCAAATCCAAGAATAAAATGGGGGAAAAGAAAGGGAGTTACTTAATCATGATTTGGAAAATGTCAAGCGTGCTTTGGGTAATGTTCTTGAGAGGATGTCGGTATTGGAGAGTGGGGAGAATGCCACATTAAAGAAAAGATTGGCTGAGACTGAGACTAAGTTGGTGTTGGCTCATATGGAGTGTGAGACTGCTGAGAGGAGGTTGCATGAGTCCCGAGTATGGAATAAGATGTTTTACTTGGATATGGTTCGTATTAGGGCTGTTCCGAAGCCGCCATCTGATGATGAGGATACCGAGCGTCTGAGAAAGAAATCGAAGAACTCTACTTCTGATGGGACCCGAGGGACCTTCCACCACGTGGACCACCAAGTGACTCTTAATTAGATAAGTTTATCATTGGTAGATCTTTTGTAAATCACTAACTAAACTACGATGTCAGTTAGTAGAACTAGTCTTTTGGAGTTGTATAGCATTAGATGGTGACATATAATGTATGACAATGCAACTTGTAACTTGTTTGTGATTAATGAAATGACTATCTTTTGGTTCTAATTCTATGTTGTGTTGTTGTTACCTTTCTTTTCTTGTTTATTCTAATTGTTCCTTTTGCTTAATCTGTAACACCCCCAAAATGGGTCGCAGCGGAATAAGGATCCGGGGCGTGTTACTTATCAGATCAATAACACAAGATAATATAAGAACAACACAAAAAGTTGTTTAAACTGATACATTGGATTTGTTTAAGTATTTGTTACAAAAGCCCGAAGCTTTACTTGATATTGTTACAAAGATTTACAGCCCATAACGGATAACAAAAATGCAATGCGACTAAATTCTCTAATGCATGACTTCAAAAATAAACCCCCAATGTATCCCCTTCGCACCTCGTGCTTAATGACCTTCCTGAAAAACATTGCATTTAAAACGACAACAATAAAAGTGGTGATTTCATAGGTTTTAAATAAATGATCAAGGCATGACCGCAAGACCTTTCCCTGTGATAAATGCAATCAGATGCAGACATCACAAATGTATTTACGTTTTCCGTAACTCATGACACCGAAATCTCGACATAATTTGAATACAAAATATAATAATATCTGCCAACATTGTCCCGTTGATGAGTTCAACCCTTAACATCCATATTCCTCATGAAATAACTCGTTTACCTGGTGATTAAAGCTAGTCACCCCCGAACGGGGAAGTCATCCCAAATAGATCTATATAAAATCATTCGCGCTTCCACATAAAGTAATCCACGACTACATATATTAATTTAACAGATCCATGAATCATGGCACAGTGGGTTATCGCTACTTTAGGCAAAAACGTTAATCATGATAAAATGTACACTTGCGTCCAATATGAAAACGTGCAATATGTATCTCACCCAAAACTTATAACGTATGATTAAAGTAAAATGTGGGGCTATTGCAAACTCACCTCAAAGTGAATTTTGAACAGAGTATATCACTACTGATAAACGTCACGATAAAGAATTAAAAAAAAATAAAAAAAAAGAATGCAACTCTAATAAAGTATAGGTCGATTAAGAAGTATCTGCAAGCATACAGACAATAGTACACAATACAATGCCACAATATAAACTTGTAATGAATTTTTGATAAAATCATTGATGTATTTAGAATATAATAAAAGGATTTGATCATTTTATAATTATCAGGTAAATCGTTTGGGCTATCATTAAGGATAAAGGTCTGACATGACGAACGAGTAGTTTAGGACACTTTAAAATCGTAAATTCCAACATCATCGATACGTTGATCCGGAGAGAGCCTCAATACCTTTATAAAATTCCCCTACTAAATAACACTGAGTTATAAAAATTGATATTTTAAATCATAAAGAAAATGTTTTGAATATATAATTATAAAAGTAGATTTAAAAGAAACTAGTTTTGAGAAATAAGTAGTTCTAACTTGAACTGTACGTATCAGATTTGTTTCTCAACAAAATAACTTGATTCCGGAGTCTATGATTATCTAATAAGACTCTACTTTTCAAAATATATAAGTTATTTTGACCACTTGTTTTATCAATAATATTTTATACTCACATATGGGAACAATTAGTTTTATGAGTTTTGAATATGATTACAAATCTTTTCAATAAAACAAGCATAACAATATAAGATTAATGAACATGGTATGCATATATAAATGTTAATAATGAGTATAAGGAAATATAAAGGAACCTTGTTTGAAGATTATAACAACACTTAACAAGTTTTTCCAAAAATCAAAATCCAAATTCCAAGCTTACTTCAAAAACACTTTTCTTGGCAAAATCTTATTCCAACCTTAAACCAAAATCTTCAAATCTTCTATGAACACCTTAGGAATTATATAAAAGAAACACTTATATGATACAATGAAAAATCAAGCAATGGATTGCTTCTTGAAGTGTTTTGAAGCCGTGAGCTATAAGGAGGAAAGGAGGGTTTATGTTGATTTTTCAAAGTAAGAGAGAAGAGTAGATGTGGTTTCTCTTAACCCTTGCACTCCTATTTATAACTTAGCAAAGATCCTTAGCATATTCCTTGGTGCACTTGAGCCTATGCAGGTGTCTAATGGAATAGCACATGTTTTGAGAAACCAATGGGTTGGTTTGGCTAGTCCTTAGCATCAAAGTGGAGAAAGGTTCATGCAAATGAAGGTTCCTATTTGATGTCATGATGTGAGACCAAAGGCCTTCTAGATGGCTTATGTACACCGTTTTTAAGTGTTTAGGGTAGGATAGTTATGCATTTGTTTTCATTTTATCTAGTGTATTATATGTATATATAAAGCCTAAAGTAAACCAGCATGTTTAATTAAAAGTATAACTTGCATATGTAAAGTGTTATGAATTCAATTCTTACTATGAAAATGTACAGCGCTGTGGAATAAATATATTGAAATTTTCATTATACATATAAGTATTGAGTTCCAATTGTGGGATGTCGATGAAGCGTAGATAAATTAACGTGCTTCGGGAAGGCTTAAAAAACGCACTTTATCGCGAAACGTAAAACATATTACGAAACCAACAAAAATAAAGTGTGCAAATGTTAATAATTAATCCTCATTAATAATCAAATAACCACTTGATTGATGACAACATTTAATCGTTTAATGCCCGTTTACATTGTATGATCATTTTTAGTTTACGCGATTTAACTTAACTTTTACAGTTTAAGAGCAAACGCGTAAAACCCTAAAAATAAATTGTGCATTACATAATGTCGTACAATGACCTAAGTTACGAGGTGTTATAGTCTTCCCCCGTTAAATGAGCCTTGTCCGCAAGGCTTATGACATGGCACTTGTCGATGGTGCGGTCTTGGTGAAGAGGTGTGGATATTTCTTCCTGAACTGATCTTCACGTTCCCAAGCATACGTAAACTCAGGCCCCGCCTAGAGTTCCATCGAACCTTGACAATTGGGACTACGGCTTCGTCCAATTGTTTGACTACGATCCATGATTTCACCGGCTCCTCACGAAATGAAATTTTCATCCACTTGGAGTCCTCGGCAACCCCAACGGGAACGACTAATGGATCGTCAGAATAACATTTCTTTAAGTTGGATACATGAAACGTATTGTGGACCCTGCTTAGCTCTTGAGGAAGCTCAAGCTTGTAAGCAACGGCTCCAACCTTTTTCAACACCTTGAAAGGTCCGACATATCTGGGGTTTAACTTCCCCCGTTTGCCAAAACGTACGACCCCTTTCCAAGGCGAAACTTTAAGCATAACTTTGTCCCCAACTTGAAACTCCATTGGCTTACGCTTTAAGTTGGCGTAGCTCTTTTGTCGATCGCGAGCGGCTTGCATCCTTTGTTTGACTTGAATGATTCTCTCCGTTGTTTCTTGCACTAATTCTGGACAAAACAGTGAGTTGAACAAGCCCAAACCTCAAGTCCCAGCCAAACAGGTGAAACGACATTTTTCGACCATAAAGTGCTTCAAGAGGGTGCAGCTTAATGCTAGCTGATAACTGTTATTATATGAAAAACTCGACCAATGGCAATGTTAACCCAACCATTCCAAAGTCGATACGCAAGCACGTACATAACCTCGAGAGTTTGGATAGTTTTCTCTCACTTTTCCGTCAGTTTCCGGATGAAATGCAGTACTACATATCTAAACGCGTACCCAAAGCCTTCTGAAGTGACTTATCCAGAAATTTGATGAGAATCGAGGTCCACGGTCACAGATAAATTGAGAGATACAGGTTTCCATGCTTCGTGACTAACCTACCAAACTTGAGAACCGGAAGACTTAGGTACATCCTCGCACAGTTTATCCAAGGGATCCGTTTTCCCTCATGGCATAAAAATGGCAGACTTCGTCATTCGGTCAACGATTACCCAAATATTGTCTAACCCTGCGATGACTTAGAAGCTTTGTGACAAAATCCATCGTAGAAGTTGTACCACTTCAAGCCATTCAGGCATGTCAGGGTTGCACTAAAAAACCCGATGGTCTCTTGTGTTCGCTTTGACCTAGCACATCAAACACTTGCTAACATAGGTGGCGAAGTTTGCCTTCATATTGGGCCCACCAGTAATAGCTTCTTCATGCTAGGTAACAATATTGGTCAGAACCCGGATGTATTGAGTATTTTGAATTATGGGACTCCGGCGCATGATACATTCGTAAATCGCCATAACAAGGGTAACCACTCCTGCCATTGAGGCATAAGAGTCCCTCCGTACGCGGTTTCCCAACTTTCATTTCTTTCTGAATTTCTCACGGATCTCTTGAATTCTCAACTAAACATATCCTACCAACATCCCCTGCCTCCTTTAACCTTTTGGCTTGTATTTGGTGTTGTAGCTTGATGTTCTCCAGTTTTCTTGCTTCTGTCTGGGCGTTCAGGATTTGTTTAGGAAGATCCAAGCCGATAGTCATTACTAAGGCCCGAACTCTTAGTGGTTCTCGTTCCTTCCTGCTCAGAGCATCAGCAACAACATTCGCCTTCCCTGGGTGATAACGAATTTCACAATCGTAATCACTCAGCAACTCTAACCAGCGACGTTGCCTCATATTTAAATCCTTCTGATCAAGAATGTGTTGTAAACTCTTATGATCAGTGAACACTGTGCACTTGGTCCCGTACAGATAGTGCCTCCCACAACTTTAGAGCGAACACTACTGCCCCAAAGTTTCTAAATCAAGTGTTTGTAATAGTTCTTCCTCATGAATTTTTTAACTGAACGTGATGCAAAAGAAATTCACCTATTCTCTTTGGCATCAACAAAGCAGCCCAAACCCTTCTTTGAAGCATCCACAAAGAGTATGGCGAATAAAATCTCGCTTCCCTCAGGTAAGGCTAGGATTGGGTGCACTGCACAAGACTAAGCTTCTGCTTTCAATAGTTGAATAGCTGTATCTTTTTATTACACTCCAAATCAACTTACACCTTTCTGGGTTATTTGTCATTGTAATGGCTATCTTTGAAAACCCATCGAAAAATATTCTAAATAGCCAAGCCGGGCAAGGCCCCAAAAATGGCGAATCTCAGTTGGTGTTTTAGTATAACGCCCAAGTCCTTGATAGATCAATCTTGGCAAGGTCAACGTGAATACCTTGACAGTCAATCGCAATGTCCCGAGGAAATTGTACTCTTGGGATCCAGAATTCACACTAAATAGAGACTTTGGCAACAATTCTTCCTTTCTTAAGCAATTTTAAGATTTGCCTAAGATGTCCTTCATTTTCTTTCCTTCTTACTATTTGGATTAGATCAAGATGTCCATCGATGTAAGACAATTACAAACTTGTCCAGGTACGGTTTAACACACCACCGTTCAATAAGATCCATGAACACGGACTGTGCATTAGTTAAATCCAAAAAGGCATGACTTGGAATTCATAGTTGACCGTATCGAGTCCTGAATGCAGTCTGAGGATGTCTTCTTCTTCTTCCGAACTCTCAACTGGTTGATACCCTGAACCTCAAAGATCGATCTTAGAATAAAATACTCGACCCCTTGCAGCTGGTCGAATAGGTTCGTCAATCCTTGGGAGTGGGTACGGTTTCTTTACGTCAATTTTTGTTCAATCCTTTAGTCGATACCATCCGGAAAGAACCATCTTCTTCTTGACGAATATGACTGGAGCTCCCCAAGTGAGGAACTTGGACTTATTAAGGCCCTTGTCCCGTAATCTGTAAGTTTGCTCCGCTAATTCCTTCCATTTCCGACGGTCTAATCTTATATGGTGCCCCGTGGCTACTGCGGGGAGGTCTCAGGCACCAGGTACCAAACGATTGCAATTTCCACCACTTGTCGATGGTGGTATACCCGCAAGTCCTCAGGAAAAAACTTCAGAAAATTCCCGAACCACTGGCACGTCTGTCAAGTCGCTTCCCATTGACTTATCTTCGTCCTTTGGTGGGCGGGATATTTGCAAAGAATACGTGACATCCCTGTTGCTAAAAACTCCTTTGAGCATTATACACGAGATGTGCTTCAATCGCAGTCCCGTGTTTTGTTGCTGCTTCCGTCCACCTCGAACGATTAAAATTAATTCCGTCCCAAAAGGAATACAACGATCCATTTTTTTCCCGCACAGACGATAACGGCATGGAATTTTGGCCAACCAATTCCATACCAATGATACGTCAAAAAAACTACCTAGTTCTAAGGGCATTAGGTCTATGTTGAAAGTGATTTTAAGAAGTTTAACGTACAAAAACCCCTAATAATAGTGTTTAAAAAACCAAACAATTCGCCCGTCGGCTAGTTCGAACATCCACCCCCCCCCCCGTAATCATGATCTAATGCAGTTGGAGTGACACCAATTCGAGAGCTAAATGTAGTAGATACACTAACACCTATCGCAACCAGAACAAATATAATAATGCATAGCGATTGTTTTAGGAGAAACGTACCCGTAGACGACATTGTTTGTCCAGTAGTTTGCCCCTGTAATTCCCACAGCATAATACCTTGTCGAGCCTTTGCATTTCCTCCCCGATTACCACGATTGTTTGTTGTTACATCAAGTTTCGGACAATCCCTCTTATATGTCCCAGGGAGCACCACATTCCAAAACAACCATTGCCCCCCCTGATAAGCCCCAAGGTTGGCATTTTTTTGGGAGTCTTGCAGTCATGAGAACAGTGACCAATCGTTGGCACTTGTGGCATCTTGAAGCACAAGACCGAGTGGTGCTAGTTTTTACACTAGAACACCAAGGTCTAGGTCCTTCGTATTGTCCATGTCAACATTCCTTCCCTGCGGCAAATAGGGCCCTTCGGTGTTTGCCTCATGTTTGCTTGCTGAAACTGGTTTGTAATCCGCAGAGTCCTCAGCTTATTCTTTTGTTATCAGCCAGACGGTCAACATATGGCCTTGGTTTTGGTCCTCCCATTAACTCGGTATAAACCAATAACCTCTTGGATAGTTTTTGATTTTTGATGCCTTTACGCTACCAAGTAATCATATCGGCAAGACCAAAACGATATATCTTCCAATTTGGTCTGACTCTTCCGGACACATTCTGGCACACATCAAAGGCCTAGTTGTTGAAATCGTCGATTATAGGCCCACCACAATCGGTGCCCTAAACCTCAATTCCACATCTCAGCCTCGATTTTTCCTGATTCTCGCCCTCTGGCAGTATTTATCGGTCATCTTTTTTTCTTCAATTTAAATGCCCCATTGCATGGCAATGAGCTGCCCTAGGAGTAGTTGGTCTAACATGGGCATTCCCCCCCATGTAAAGCATCGTCATGCAGAGTGCAAGTCGGCAAATTTGACTTGACTAGTTATTGTGCAATTGCTAATACTGAACACAGACTATTAACATCTTCCTCAAACCATCGGGTAAGTACTAAACAACTCCCTCACTGCCCTTGAAGTTCAAGGGTTTTGGCATTTTAGGAAGTCCCGGGTAGGTGCATTCACGAGCAACTTGCACAGGCCTTTGGCTGTGCTGATACCTAACCTCCCAAGGAATGCTATCATCACTCATTCCTGTGTTGTATCACGTGCTCCGCAGTGCAGCCGATAACACCTTTCGATAATCATAGGGCATGGGGGGCCGTTTGCTAGCAATTTGGGCAACAGGTGACCGAATTGGTGGTAGATAGGGTCCGTGAACAGGTGTGGGAGTTGTGGTGACAGTGGGGTCGTTGTGGTGCCTGTGCCTATGGACCTCGTGTGAGTTCTTAGAGGGCCTCCCTCATGGTGCATTTTCTTAAATCACCAGAAAAACATAAACACCCCGACAGATTTCAAAAAAATCCTCTTAACCAAACCCCGATGTCAACATAAGAATAAAACAGAGATCACAAACACAAGGTGAAATACACAATAGTAATTGAAATATACAATCGACATTCATTCAACGATAAACACCGATTTCATATAAAAACAATAATCCATCCCTTTTCATATATAACTTGGAAAAAATAATACAGATTGGGTTTATATACAAATGAATCATAACAACTAGGTACAAGACAAAATAAACCTAAAGCCATACTAGCCGAGATATACCTAACAACTTTTAAGCCTATACAAGATAAGCTAATCAAAACACAAAAGATCTAAACCCGCCTCCTAGCTGGGAATAACCATAATACTTAACAGCTGCCTACAATAGCCTACACATAACCAAAATCTAGGAACAACTAGACTAATCACTACTTTAACTATGTCCACCTCACTCTGGTTGCATCGGGCCTTTTGCCGTACCTTCTTCTGCGGGTCCCTGCTAGACTCGAAACACGCCATTCTTGTCTGTATCCCCTTATATAGCTTTAGTGCCATAACAACTGAACTTGTCTCTGGTGGTTCCTCTGCCCCTGTAATCCAGAAATCAATGCACGCTGTTCCACTACCGTAGCACGTAGTGCCAAAACATGTGAACATGTATCTTCGCTAACGTCCATAGAAAATCCCCAGGCCTCACGGGCCATCCAAGCCTCCCTCTCGACCATAACTGCTAGATGATGGTGAATAGGCCTAATCCCTATTCCAATAGTTTAGACTCGGCCTCTCAGCACAACCGATCGTCTCGAGCATCCTCCATCAAACCATGCATTGATGGTATCCTCCATGATCAAAAAGTGGGTAGAGAGAGCGGTAATATACCGATTGAACGTTCCTCTATGGTGTTTTGGTTGCGATCTCCCGATGGGCTTCCACCAGACCATCCCACTCATCCGTGATGCCATATTCCTAACTCCCCTAAGATATCGGACATCCAGAATGTCCTAGGAGCCGTCATCAACCAATATCGACAAATTTAATAAAGGTCTTCCCTTGCTACAACATAAAGTTTCCCTCCCTTGGTATGGCAGGTACATCATGTCTAGCAGCACCGGCCCGCTGAAGTCTCCCCCGAACCTTCGAAATAGGTAAGGAGAAGCAAGACGATGCCTCTTCCGAGAAGGTAAACAACTCTCGGGAATCTCAATACTAGTAAGGCTAAAATAGGTGGAGATAGATTTGGGAGGTGGTGTGAGAAGGTGTTTGGGGAAACTGGGTAGTATGAGATAAAGGAAAATAAGAGTCGGTACGATCAATAGCTGGTAAGCGACAACGTATAGACGACCAAAGCAGTGCTGCTCCTCCTCCTCATCATCCTCTTCAAACATCATCTCCCCTATGAGTCCGCAGATAGTAAGGCAGGTCCTTCCTCAGGATCCTCCTCAATCCTCCCCTCTGGATCAGACTCGGAATATATCCCGTGAGTCCCGCAGTAGGTGAAACAACAGCATAACGGTTGCTCCTCAGCTGGAAAGACCATGATCCTCAAAGGTGGCCATAAACTCCGGGTAATCTGGCTCCGTTACATATGGTATGTAATAAGTAGAAGGTGGTGCCTCCGGGCCAGCACGGAATCCCGTGATGTGGTGCCGACCACTCCTGGTGACCCCATGTCTGAATAATCCAACTCCGTTAAAGTATGTAATAGTAGAATGTTTCGGAATCGGACATGAAATATCTGAAATTCTAAGTAACTTATATAAGTTAGCTAAAAAAAAGACTTAGTAGTAATGTTTATTTTTATACATACTATAATGTAAACAACGTAACCTAATCATGTAAGCACTAGTATTCATAACTAATGCAAACAAATACTTTTATGTATGCCCCAAGAAAACCCCTTTTTATGAATGCAAATGTTTGAAAACGGTTTATAGTCCCACGAGCAAAAACCATTTGACCTGGTTCTCAATAGACCTTGGCTTCTTGATACCAATACAGTAACACTCCCCAAAATGGGTCGCAAGCGAAATAAGGATCACCGTGGCGTGTTAACAATCAATCAATAACACAAATAATAATAAGAACAACACAAAAAGTTGTTTAAACTGATACATATGATTTGTTAATATTTGTTTACAAAAGCCCGAAGCTTAAGCTTGATAATGTTTACAAAGATTTACAAGCCCAAAACGGATAACAAAATGTAATGCGACTAAACATTAATGCATGACTTCAAAATATAACCCCCAATGTATCCTTCCGCCCCTCGTGCTTAATGACCTCCCTGAAAAACATTTGCATTTAAAACGTCAACATAAAGTTGGTGAATTTTCAAATAGTTTAAATAAATGATCAAAGCAGGACCGCAAGACTTTCCCTGTGATAATGCAACCAGATCAGACATCACAAATGTAATTACGTTTTCCTAAGCACATGACACCGAACTCGAACAAAATTGAATACTATATAATAGATATATATTGCCTACAATTGCCCGTTGATGATTTCAACCCTTAACATCCATATCCACATGAAATACTATCGTTATTATTTCCCTGGTGGATAAGCTAGTCACCCAGAAACGGGGAAGGTCATCCCAAATAGATCCTATATTATAATCATGATCGCGCTCACTTAATGTAATCCACAGATACCTATATGTAATTTTAAAGCAGTTCAATGATTCATGGTCACAGTGGGTTATCGCTACTAGGCAAAACCGAATCATGAAAAAAAGTACACATGCGTCCAATTTTGTAAACACGAGGCAAATGTTCTCCCCCAAAACTTATACAAGTATAAATTTAAAGTAAAATTGGGGGCAAGAACTCACCACACGTGAATTTGAAACAGAGTATAATCACTACTGATAAGCTCAACGATAAAGACTGAATGCAACCTAATAAAGAATTAGGTTCGATTAAAAGACTCGCTAAGCATACGACGAATAGACACAAACAATGTCCCCCCCCCCCCCCCCGCCACATATATACTTGTAATGAATTTGATTAAAAATCATTGATGTATTTAGATAAATAAAGGTTTTGATCTTTTATAACATTAACATTGTAACTATCCGTTTGGCTATCATTAAGGATAAAGGTCCATGACATGACGTACGAGGGATTTAGAGGACACTTAAATCGTAAATATCCAACAACTCCCTCGATACGTGATCCGGAGAGGCCTCAATATCCTTTTATAAAAATTCCCTACTAAAATGGCACTTGTAGTTAAACAAATTGATATGTTAAAATCATAAAGAAAATGTTTTGAATATATAATTATAAAATAGATTAAAAAAAACAAGTTTGGATAAATAATAGTTCTAACTTGAACTGTACCCGTATCAGATTTGATTTCTCAACAAAACACTTGAATTCCGGATCTATGTTATCTAATAAGACCTCTAAAACTTTCAAATATATAATTATTTTGACCACTTGTTTTAATCAATATATTTTTATACTCATATGGGAAAACAATTAGGTTTATAATGAGTTTTTGAATAAAATGATTACATAATATATTCAAACAAAACAAGCATAACAAAGTATAGAATATTGAGCATGGTATGGCATATATATGTAATAAGAGTATAAGGATGATAATGGAACCTTGTTTGAAGATTATAACAACACTTAACAAGTTTTTTAACTTCAAAAACACTTTTCTTGCAAAATCTTTTCCAAACTTAACCAAATCTTCAAATCTTCTTAGAACACCTTAGGAATGATATAAGAACACTTATATGATCAAGAAAATCAAGCAATAAATTGCTTCTTGGAAGTGTTTTTGAGCCGTGAGCTCTAATGGGGGTAAAAGAGGGTTTTGTTTGATTTTTCAAGTAAAGGTAGAAGTGTAGATGTGGTTTTCTCTTAACCCTTGCACTCCTATTTATACTAGCTAAGATCCTTAGCATATTCCTTGGTCACTTGAGCCTTTGCAAGGTGTCTAATGGTATAGCACAAGGTTTTGAGAAACAATGGGTTGGTTTTGTAGGTCATAGCATCATGTGGTGAAAGGTTTATGCCATATGAAGGTTCCTATTGGATGGTCATGGTGACAAAGGCCTTCTTGATGGGCTTACTTACACGTTTTTTAAGGGTCTTTAGGGTTAGGATATATATGTATGCATTTGTGTCATTTATCTAGTGTATATATGTATTATATATAAGCCTAAAGGTAACATATGGTTTAATTAAAAGTATAACTTGCATATGTAAATGTTATAATTTCAATTCACTTTAATATGAAAAATGTCCTAATGGTGTGATAATATTATATAGAGTTTTAATTATACTTTAGTATTGAGTTCAAATTGGGGTATTCGATGAAGCGTAGATAAATTAAAACGGCTTTCGGGGAGGGCTTAAACGCACTTTATCGCGAAACGTAAACATGTTACGTAACCAACAAATAAAATGTGCAAATGTTGATAATATCCTCTTAATAATTCATATAACACTTGATTGATACAAACATTTTTAATCGTTTTAATGCCCGTTTACATTGTATGATCTATTTTGTTTACTGCGATTTAACTTAACTTTTTTAGTTTATACGCAATCGCCGGTAAACCTAAAAATAAGTTGTGCATTACATAATGTCGTACAATGACCTAAGTTACGAGGGTGTTATGTCTTCCACCCGTTAAATGAGCATTGTCGCAAGGCTAATGAACATGGCAATTGTCGATGGTGCGGTACTTGGGAAGAGGTGTGGATATTTCTTCCTGAACTGATCTTCACGTTCCTCGTAAACTTAGGGCCCCGCATAGAGTTTCCATCGAACCTTGACAATGGACACGCTTCGTCTCAATTGTTTGACTTCACGATCCATGATTTCAACTGGCCTCTCAACAAATTGAGATTTTCATCACAACTTGGAGTCATCCCAACGGAAGATAATGGCATCGTACAGAATAACTTTTCTTTATGTTGGATACATGATAACGTATTGTGGACCCTGCTCAGCTCTTGAGGGAAGTCAAGCTTGTAAAGCATACGGCTACCATCCTTTTTCAACACCTTGAAGGTCCGACATATTGGGTTTAACTTCCCGTTTGCATAAACATACGACCCTTTCCAAGGCGAAACCTTAAGCATAAACTTTGTCCCCCAACTTGAAACTCCATGGCTTACGCTTTAAGTTGGCTGTACGCTTCTTTTTGCGATCGCGTAGACAGCTTGCATCCTTTTTGCTTGACTTGAATGAGTCTCTCCGTTGTTTTCTTGCACTAATTCTTGGCCCAGTGAGTTGATACTTGCCCAACCCTCAGCCAGATATTAGGTGAACGACATTTTCGACTTAAAGTGCTTCAAAGTGGGTGAGATTAAGCTAGCGTCGTGATAACTTGGTTATTAATATGAAAACTCTACCAATGGAAATGTTTAACCCAACCATTTCCAAAGTCGATTAAGCATAGCACGTAGATATCCTTCGAGAGTTTGGTGATAGTTCTCTCACTTGTCTCTCCCACTCCTCATCAGTTTTCCGGATGATATGCTGTACTCATATCTAAACTCGTACCAAAGCTTCTGAAGTGACTTCCAGAAAATTTGATGAGAATCGAGGTGTCACGATCACGCAGATATATTGATACAGGTATTCAGGCTTCTGACTACCTCCTTTTAGGTAACATCCTCGCCAGTTTTATCCAAGGGGGGATCCGTTTCCCTTATTGGCATATAAAAATGGAGACTTCGTCTGGTCGGTCAGCGATTACCAAATAGTGTTATAACCCTGCGTATGTGACCTTAGGAAACTTTGTGACAAATCCATCGTGATGTTGGTCCCACTGCCATTCAGGTATATCGGGTTGCACTAACAAACCCGATGGTCTCTTGTGTTCGGCTTTGACCTTAGCACATGTCAAACACTTGCTAACATAGGTGGCGATGTTTGCCTTCATATTGGGCCACCAGTATAGCTTCTTCATGTCTTGGTACATCTTGTCAGAACCCGGATGTATTGAGTATTTTGATTTATGGGACTCGTGCATGATTACAGTCCGTAAATCGCCATAACAAGGTAGCCAACTTCTGCCATTGAGGCATACGAGTTCCATCCGAACGCGTTCCAACCTTTTCCTGTTCTGAAATTTATCCGGTTCTTTTGAATTTGAATTCTCAACTAACATACCTCCAACCTCCTTCTTGATGATCTCCAGTTTTCTTGCTTCTGTCTGGGCGTTCAGAATTTGTTTAGGAAGATCCAAGCCGATAGTCATTACTAAGGCCCGAACTCTTAGTGATACTCGTTCCTTCCTGCGCAGTCCATCAGCAACTCTAACCAGCGACGTTGCCTCATATTTAAATCCTTCTGATCAAGAATGTGTTGTAAACTCTTATGATCAGTGAACACTGTGCACTTGGTCCCGTACAGATAGTGCCTCCACATCTTTAGAGCGAACACTACTGCCCCAAGTTCTAAATCATGTGTTGTATAGTTCTTCTCATGAATTTTTAACTGACGTGATGCATAAGAAATCACCTTTTCTCTTTGCATCAACACAGCGCCCAAACCCTTTTTCGAAGCATCGCAGTACGCGATGAAATCTTTGCTTCCTTCAGGTAATGCAAGGATTGGTGCACTGCATAACTTTTGCTTCAACAGTTGAAAAGTTGGTTCTTGTTTATCGCCCAACTCAAACTTGATCTTCTTTTGAGTAAGCTTAGTCATTGGTTTGGCGATCTTTAAAAACCCTTCAATGAATCTTCGGTAATACCCATCAAGACCTAAAAATTGACGAATCTCCGTTGGTGACTTAGGAGATGTCCAACGTACAATCATGATAGATTCAATCTTGCAGGGTCTACGTGATACCTGTGACAGTACAATCAACCATGTCCGAGGAATTGTACTTTGGTGATCAGAATTCACATACTTTAGTGAATTGGCATCACAAATCTTATCGCCTTCTTAAGATAATTTTAAGATTTGCTTAAGATGTCCTTCATGTTCCTTCTTACTTTTGAGTGATCAAGATGTCATCGATGAAGACCAATTACAAAATTGTCCAGGTACGGGATTACACACCAGGTTCATAAGATCATGAACACGGCTGTGCATTAGTTAAACAAAAGGCACTGACTTGGGCATTCATCGTGACCGTATCGAGTCCTGAAGCGTCTTGAGGATGTCTTCTTCGTCGAAAACTCTCAAACTGGTGATACCCGACCTCAGTCATCTTTGAATTAAATACTCGACCCTGCAGATGGTCGAATAGTGTCGTCAATCCTTGGGAGTGGGTAACGGCCGGATTCTTTACCGTCAATTTGTTCACTCTCGCGCTCTGTAGTCGATTACCATCGGTTAAGAACCATCTTTCTTCTTGCGATAGGACTGGGAGCTCCCCAAGGTGAGGAACTTGGTCTTATGAAGCCCTTGTCCGTAAGTTCTTGTAGTTGCTCCGCTAGTTCCTTCATTTCCGACGGTGCTAATCTATATGGTGCCCGTGCTACAGGTGCAGCACCAGGTACCAAATCGATTCTAAATTCCACTTGTCGAGTGGGTGTTTACCCGGCAACGTCCTCGGGAAAAAACTTCAGGAATATTCCATCACTAACGTGGCCACCGTCTTCAAGTCGCTTCCCTTTGACTTATCTTCGTCCTTGGTGGCGGTGATATTTGCTAAGATACGTGACATCCTTTTGCTAAATACTCTTGAGCTTTAGTACACGAGATGATGCTCTAATCGATGCATGCCCGTGTTTTTTGCTGCTCCGTCACTCGAACAATAAAATTTCGTCTCCAAGGAATACGAACGAATCTTTGTACCGCGATGGATATACGGCATGGTATTTTGCCAAACGATCCATGTGGAGGCGTGTGAATATCGTCTCAAAACTACATTGTTCCGCAAGCGGGCATATGGTGAATGTGTTGAAGACCATGAGATTTTAAGAGTTTAAAGTACAAACCGATAATAGTGTTTTAACAAAACAATCGCCCGTCGGCTAGTTGACATCGTAATCATGAGTCACGCAATGCACAGTTGGAGCGTAGAGTGCCAATTCGAGAGCTAATGTAGTAGATACAGTAATTTCATAGTTCTGATCTGGCACCATGTGTATCAAATATTAAAAATAGCTGCGATAGCGATTGTGTTAGGAGAAGAACGCGTACCGTAACGACATTGTTGTCCGGGTTTGCCCCTGTATTTCCCACAGCGTACACCTTTGTCGGAGCCTTGGCATTTCCATCCCGATTACCCCGATTGTTGTTGTTCTTCAATTTCGGACAATCCCTCTTGTTATAGTCCCTGAGCACACATTCATAAACAACCATTTACCCCCTGATTAGCCCCAGGGTTGGCATTTTTGGGAGTCTTGCAGTCACGAGATAAGTGACCAAATCGGTTGCACTTGTGGCATTTTGAAGCACAAGGACCGTAGTGGTGATAGTTACACTTAGAACACCAAGGTCTGGGTCCTTCGTATTGTCCCTGTCAACATTACCCTGCGGCATAGGCCCTTCCGGGTTTTGCCTTTGTTTGCTTGCTGGAATCTGGTTGTTCGGGCAGAGTCCTCAGCTTTTCTTTTTGTTATCAGCCAGGACGTTCAACATAGGCCTTGGTTTCTGTCCTGCCCATTAACCGGTCAGTAAAACTCAATAACTTCTTGCCATAGTTTTGCATTTTGATGCCTTTACGCTACAAGTATCTTATCGGGCAAAGCCACCGATATATCCTTTCAATTGGGTCTGGGACTCCTTCCGGGAACATTCTGGCATCGCTCATCAAGGCTACGTGTTGAACAATCGGGTGGATGCTAGGACCACATCGGTGCCCTTAACCGGAAGATCTCACTGCTCGTGTCAATCAATTCTTGTTATTCGCCACTCGGGCAGTATTTATCAGTCATCTTTTTCTTCAGTGTTGCCCATGGCATGGCATGAGCTGCCTCCGGAGTAGTGGTTTTAACATGGGCATTCCACCATGTAAGAGCATCGTCTTGCAGAGTGCAAGTCGCAAATTTGACTTGACTAGCTGTTGTGCAATTGCTAATACTGAAACACAACTCCATCTTCTCAAACCTAGGGTTAAGTCCAAACAAACTCCCTCAGTGCCTGAAGTTCAACGGGTTGGAATTTTAGGAAGTCCGGGGTAGGTGCAATTCACGAGCAACTTGCAAGGCCTCTCTGTACCTACTCCGAAGATGGCTATTCATCACCATTCCTGGTTGTATCACGTGCTGCCAGTGCAGCCGTAACACCTTCTTTAATCATGGCCTGCAGTTGGGCACTGGTGACCGAAGTGGTGGTAGTAGGGTCTGTGACTGGTGGGGGAGTTGTGGTGACTGGTGGGGGAGTTGTGGTGACTGGCCTTGACCTCGTGGTTCTTGTGGGCCTTCCTACTTGATTGCCATTTTCTTAAATCACAAGGAAAACAGAATACCCGTTAGATTTCAAAAATCTTTAACCAATAACCCTGATGTATACATAATGAAATAAAACGAGATCACAAACACCTGGTGAAATACACAAAAGTATGAATATTTACAAATCGACATTCATTCACGATAAACTCGATTTCATATAAAACATAATCATCCTTTTTCATATATAACTTGGAAAAATATACATGATTGGTTTTTATACAAATGATCATAACAAACTAGGTTACAAGGACCAAATCAAAACCTAAAGAGACGCCTACTAGCCGAGATATATACCCGTAACACTGTATGCTTCTACACAGCTAGCTAATCAACAAAAAGATCTATACCGCCTGCTAGCTGGGAATAACTATAATACTTAAACAAGCTGCATTTGACTATGCCTAAACACGTAACACAAAATCTAGGAATCAACTACAGCCTCCTCTGGTGCATCGGGCTGTGCCGGACTTCTGCGGGTCACTTGCTGCCTCTGTACTCGGCCGTCTGTGTCTGTATGCCCTTTAGCAGCTTTCAGTGCCATAGTCAACTGAACTTGTTCTTGGTGGTCTGCTGCTTGTTAATCAGAATCAATTGCACGCTGTTCCTCTACCGTATTTACGTAGTGCCAAAACATTGCGATCAGTATCGTCGCTAACGTCCATAGAAAATCCCAGGCACTCACACGGGCCAATCCAAGCCTCACCCTCTGAACGATAACTGCTAGATGATGGAAATGGGCCTATTTATACTGTATAGGTTTGACTCTGGCCTTCAGCTAGACGATCGTCCGCGTCGCTAGATCCTCTCAGTCACAGCCATGGTGATTGGTGCTCTTTCGTTCCTCACGTGATCAGAGTAGAAAATATGTGGTAGAGAGACGCAGCGAGGTAGAATGTCCGATTAGATCCCTCTATTGGTGGTTGGGTGCGGCTCCTCGTGGCTTTCACCAGACCATCCCACTCATCCGTGATGCCATAGTCTAACTCCCTAGATATCGGACATCCAGGATGTCTAGGAGCGTCATCTACCCTATCGACAAATTTATAAAGGTTTTCCCTTGCTACAACATAAGGGTCTTCCCTTGGTATGCAGGTACATATTGCCTAGCTACGGCCGCTGAAAGTCTCCCGACCTCGTAAATTGGGTTGGAGAAGCAAGACGAGGGCCTCTTCCCGAGGGAGGTAAACAACTCTTGGAATCTCATTACGAGTAGGGCTAATAGGTGAGATAGTATTTGGGGAGGTGGTGGAGATGGTTGTTTGGGGATTAATGGTTAGTATGAGATAAAGAAATATGAGTCTAGGTCCCCTACGATCAACAGCTGGTTTAAGCGACAACTTTGTTTAGAAGTCGGCAGCAAGCTAGGTGTCCTCACTCCTCCTGCATCCTCATCATCATATCTCATCTTGTCTCTAGCAGGATAGTAGGCGGGTCCTCCTCAGGATCCTCCTGCCTCCTCTCTGGATGACAGACTCCGGGAATATATCCCTCTCCGCGTGACAGTCGCCTCGGTGAAAACAAAGAGGTAACCGGATTGCTCCTCCAGCTGAGGATAAGACATGATCCTCACGGTGGCATAAAGTCGGGCGTATCTACTGGCTGCCCCGATCTACATTAAGGGTATGTAGATAGGTGAAGGTGGTGCCTCTGGGCCAGGCACGTTATGTCCCGGTGAGTCGGATGCCCTTGGGCCGAGGATTGTAATCGGGCAGATGGTGGTCGTCAACTCTGGTGACCCCATGTCTGAATATTCAGCCTCATTAAGTATTGTGATTAGTAGAATGTTCAGAATCGGACTGATAATATCTGAAAATCAAATGGTAACTTAGTATAAGTATGCTAATATAAGGACTTAGTAGTAATATACATACTATAATGTAACAGTATTATTAATCATGTAAAGCATTAGTATTTACTAATGCCAAAACATATAATTTTTGTATGTCCCGAGAATAACCCCCTTTTTCTGAATGCACTGTTTTGATAACGGTTCTAAGTCCTAGCAAAACATTTGACCTGGTTCTCTATAACCTTGGCTCTGATACCAATCTGTAACACCCCAAAATTGGGTCGCAGCAGAATAAGGATCGGGGCGGTTTCTTATCAAATCAATAAACACTAAGATTAAATAAGAACGATCACAAAAAGTCGTTTTTTAAATGATACATTGGATTTATTTAGTATTTGTTACAAAAGCCAGAAGCTTTACTTGATATTTGTTACAAAGATTTACAGCCCATAACAGATGAACAATAATGTACTGCGACTAAATCTTTAATGCATGCTTCAAAAATCTAACCCATGTATCCTTCGCACCTCGTGCTACGATGACCTCCATGAAAAAAACATCATGGCTTTAAAAGACGTCATCAAAGTAACTAGTTGGCTAGAATTTCTTTAGGTTTAATATGTCATGCGGACCGCAAGATTTTCCTGTGGATAATGCAACAGATGACAAGACAGTCACAAATGTACGTTTACGCTTTTGCCTAAGCAGTGACAACGAAACTAGACATAATTGAATACAATATATTAGGTACTATATTGCCTACATTGCCCGTGATTGATGTTCAACCTTAACATCCAGTATCGACATTAAAAGTTCGTTTCTAAGGATAGCTAGTCACTCACGCGAACGGGGAAGTCTATCCCAAATAGATCTATTTATAATCATTCGCGCTCACATTTGTAATCACGACTACATATATGGTAATTAACAGTTCATGATTCATGCTACAGCACTGCCCATGTCAGATGAGAGACCAGCAGTAACTTTAAATCAAATTTAACCCTAATCGGGCACAGTGGGTTAACGCTATTAGGCAAAACGTTAATTCATGATAAAATGTACACTTGCGTCACCACAATGCGCGAAATACGTTGCATTCGCGCGTGTCTCCTCTACACATAAAGACTTATGTAAGTATTGGCATTATAAAGTAAATCGTCGGGGTATGAACCGATCACCTCATCAATGAATGAACAGAAGTATATCACTACCCCAGATAAAGCGTCACGGATAAAGGCGGATTGCAACCTAATAAAGTATAGGTCGATTAAGAAGACTGATAAGATACAAACGAATAGTACATAATACAATGCCAAATATTTACTGTAGTGAATTTTGATAAAATCATTGATGTTATTTATGATATATAATGGTTTTGATCTTTTATAATTAACATTTGTACTATCGTTTGGGTATCATTAAGGATAAAAGGTCAGACTTGACGTTTACGAGGAGTTTAGGACACTTTAATCGTAATCCAACAACTCATCGATTCGCCATCCGAAGAGGCCTCAATATCCTGTATAAAATTACCTACTAATATAAGCCACTTGTAGTTAACACAATTGATATGTTTAAATCATAAGAAAATAGTAATTGAATATATAATTATAAAAGTAGATTAAAAGGAACTAGTTTTGAGAAATTAGTAGTTAATTACTTGAACTGTACGTATCAGATTCGTTTCTCAAAAACAATATAAACTTGATTCTCAGAGTCTATGATGATCTATAAGACTCTACTTTTCAAAATATATAAGTTATTTTAACCACCTTGTTTTTATCAATAATATTTGTATAGCTCAATATGCGGAACAATTAGGGTTTTATTCAGTTCTTTGAATAGCGTGATTGGCATAAGCTGATGTGGTCATATAAAACAAGGATGCAACAAGTATATATATGAGTCATGGCATGGCATATATAATTGTACTAAGAGTATAAGGATGGATAATGGAACCTTGTTTGAAGATAATAAAAACAATTAACATGGTTTTTCCTCAAAATCAAGATCCAAAAAGTTCCAAGCGTAAAATTCAAAAACACTTTTCTTGCAAAATCTTTTTCAAACTTACCCAAATCTTCAACGATCTTCTTCAGAACACCCCTTAGGAATGATATAGGACACTTATATTGATCAAGAAGAAAATCAAAGCAATGGATTGCTTCTTGGAGTGATTTTGAGCCGTGAGCTCTAATGGAGGTAAAAGAGGGATATGTTTGATTTTTCAAGTAAAGGTAGAAGTGTAGATGTGGTTTTCTCTTAACCCTTGCACTCCTATTTATACTAGCTAAGATCCTTAGCATATTCCTTGGTCACTTGAGCCTTTTGCAAGGTGTCAAGTGGTATCTGAACAGGTTTTGAGAAAACAATGGGTTGGTTTTGGCTAGTTTATCATGCATCAAGGTGTGAAAGGTTCATGCAATGGAACGGTTCTTATTGATGTCATGGTGACCAAAGGCCTTCTAGATGGCTTACATACACGGTGTAAGGGTAGGGTAGGATTGTATGCATTTGTTATTTATCTAGTGTATATATGTATATATTAAAGCCTAAAGTTACATATGTTTAATTTAAAAGTTTAAACCTTGCATATGTAAATTGTATAATTTCAATTCCTTTAATATGAAATGTCTGATGTTGATAAGTATATTGAGTTTTAATTATACTTTAAGTATTGAGTTCAAATGTGGATATTCGATGGAGCGTATAGATAAATTAACGTGCTACCGGGATGGCTTTAACGCACTTTATCGCGAAACGTAAACATTTACCGTAACCACAAAATAAAATGTTTGCAATGTTGATATTATCCTTCTTAATAATCATGGCTATATACATGCATAGTTGATATACGTGTTTATGATATATTACGTATATAAGGATAATAGTATTATATTAATATACTTATATAAGTCACTTTTGATTTTTTTCAGTTTCGAGCATGTCGGATTCGGAAGATTCTACAGTTACGTATACTCAGATACCCAGCCCATATGAGGACTTATCTGACATAGGATCACCAGGAGCCGAAGGACCTATTTTTCAGGATCCACCATCTCCAGATTACGTGCCTGGCCCTGAGGAGCCAGAGTAGGCACCACCTTCACCTATCTATGTACCATTTGTTCCAGAGCCTATTTACCCAGAGTTCTTACCAGAGGACAATGTCCTACTACTGAGTCACCGGGATACATTCCTAAGTCCGATCCTGAGGAGGATCCGGAGGAGGATGACGAGGAGGATCCTGAAGAGGATCCAGCCGACTATCCTGCTGACAGAGGAGACGACAGGGATGATGAGGAGCCATCTGACGATGACGATGATGATGATGATGATGCAGAGGAGGAGGAGCACTTAGCTCCTGCCGACCCTGCAGCTGTTGCTTATTCAGCTGACCAGGACCCATACCTTGCTTATCGCGTCACGGCTAGGATGTCCATCCGACCCCAGGCGCCGGCACCGTTCCTCTCCGAGGAAGTTGCTGAGAGATTGTTAGCCTTACCTACTCCACCACCATCACCTCTCTCTCCATACTCATCACCACTTCCTCAGATACCCTCTCCGCCATTACCTATACCATCACCACCACCCAATAGCCCTACATATGTTGAGGGATCTCTGGGATCCCGAGCTGCTGGGATTAGACAGAGAGATGCACTACCATCTCCTGTTCATGAGACTGAGATGCCTGAGATTTGTTTACCGCTTCGTAAGAGGCCGTGTCGTACTACTCCTGGTCCTGGATACGAGGTCGGGGAGAGTTCGGCAGCTGGTACTGCTAGGCAGGTTGGACCTGCCACAGCTAGGGCAGACCTTTATGGATTTGCTGATATGTTAGATGCCGCTCCAGGACGCCAGACGTCTAGAGAGTTAGGCTATGGTATTACGGATACATGGGATGACCTTGTAGGAGCCATCCAGGAGATTGCACCGACCACCCTAGAGGGGGTCAATCAGAGAGTTACTGAGTTGGCTACTACTGTTGACCAGGAGGATGAGATCATATATTCTCAGCTGGATGATGCACGACATGACCGAGCTCTACTTAGAGCCCGAGTCAACATGTTGTACAGGGATAGGCCATTCCATAGACGCACTGCCCTTCTGATGGAGGAGGAGGCCAGAGTATCTCGTGCCGCTTGGGCACAGTCGATGGATGCTTGCGATCAGGTACGTTCCGAGGGCATATCACTTCGGACTACGGTCATGGCTCAGCAGTCCGAGATCACTGAGTTGCAGGCAGCAGACCGTAGGAGACAGACGGTGATTTCAGATCTGCTGAAAGCAGACCATCGGAGACAGAGACAGTTAGTGGAGGCACTAAAGATAGTGAAGAGCCTCAAGACTCAGATGATCGAGCTTCAGAGACAGCAGGGACCTGCTAAGGATCCTGCAGAGCCAGAGCTACCAGAGGAGGCCAGTAGCAGTTCTTAGACTGGGTTATGACTGTAGCTACTGTACAGTCTGTTAAGTATTATGGGTTATTCCCAGCTAGCAGACTGTATAGATCTTTTGTTTTGTCTAGCTACTCTGTTTAGATCTTTTTGTTCATGTATCGGCTACTTTGTACAGCCTACTAAGTATTACGAGTATATCTCGGCTAGTATGGCTTTAGGTTATTTTGTCTTGTAACCTAAGTGTTGTGATCGTTTGTATTTAAACCAATCATGTATTATTTTCCCAAGTTATATATGGAAAGGATGGATTATGTTTTATATGAAATCGAATTTATTGTGAATGAATGTCGATTTGTTAATTTCAATACTGTTGTGTATTTCACCATGTGTTGTGATCTCGTTTTATTTATTATGTATACATCGGGTTATGGTTAAGATTTTTGAAATCTAACGGGTATTATGTTTTCTTGTGATTTAAGAAAATGGCACCAAGAGGAAGGCCCACGAGGTTAAACCCAGGTACAACTCCCCCACCAGTCACAGACCCTACTACCACCACTTCGGTCACCAGTGCCCAACTTCAGGCCATGATCGACGAGGGTGTCACTGCTGTATTGGCAGCACGTGCTACGACCCGAAATGGCGATGATAGCCATACTGGCAGCCACGTGATGCAACTCAGAAGATGGCGATGATAAAGCCATAACTTCAGGACGGGTGTGCCATAGGTCCTAGCATCAAGTTGCTTCGTAGACATGCCCCTACCCCCGGACTATCCTAAAATGCCCAACCCCCTTGGAACTTCAAGGGCACTGAAGAGTTTTGGACTCTCACTCAGTGGTTTGAAAAGATAGAGTCTGTTTACTACATGAAGCAACCGTACAGTAGTCATAGCCATGTCAAGTTCTGTCTACATGTACCATTGGCAGGAATGCTCTTAACATAGTGGAACTCCCATAGTTAAGACCACAACTTCCGAAGCAGCCATAGCAATGCCATGGAGACATCTGAAAAAGAAGATGACAGACAAATACACAGCCCAAGGGGCGAAATTAAGGAAATTGGAGTTCGAAATGTGGAATTTAAAAGGTAAAGGGTAAACGACGTGGTAACCTATAGCCAACATTTCCAAAGAACAGCCACTAATGTGCTATCGGATGTTTCAAAAGAATAGACCAAGTTAAGAAATATTCGGTGGCTTACCTGAACACAATCCATGGCAGAGGGATGTCGGACTATTGCCAAAAACTATGCGGATGCATTGAGTTCGCACCCACTGAACTCATGACAAAAAGAATCAACACTTGGGCTGAACGTCAGGCTGACAAGATAAAAGAAAGTCATGACCACTATCCAGGAAAAAACCAGTCAGCATCCAAACAAAAAGACATAAACACTGAAGAGCTTATGCCGCTACAATTGGTTAAAAGGAAACCATACGGAGGCCTAAACCTTTGTGTTCCAAATAGTAACTAGAATCACCTATGCGGTCCTTGTGCTCCTAAATGCAGCAATGCAACCCGTTTGGTCATTTAGGTCGTAGACAGACAAGTGATCCCCTAAATTCAACACAATGGCTAATTAGAGGGCTTGTTTGAATGTGGTGCTTCAAGGGCCATATCAAGAAGGATGCCCAAAAATTGAAAACAACAACAACCGGGGTAATCAGTCTGAAATGCCAAGTCCTTCAGGAAAAGGTGTTATGCCGTGGGGCAAAGCAGGGGCAAATCCGGACAACAATGTCCGTCACGGGTACGTTTCTTTCTCCTAATACAACGATATGTCATCATTTATATTTTTATTCCGTGCCGATAGGAGTTTTGTATCTACTTCATTTTAGCTCTTCGAATTGTTATCACTGTCCAAACTGCATTAAATCATGATTATAATCGAACTAGCCGAAGGGCCAAATGGTTGGGTCTCAAAACAACTATTATCTGGTTGTACTTTAAACCTCTTAAAACCCATCCATTCAAAACATAGACCTAATTCCCCGAATAACAAGGTATTTTGACGTGAAATTGTATGGACTGTTGGACAAGTATCATGCCGTTATTGTCTGTGCGGAAAAGATCGTTCGTATTCCTTTTGGAGACAAAATTTTAATCGTTCGTGGTACGGAAGTAGCAATAAATACGGGACCCGTATTAAACATCATCTCGTGTGCTAAGGCTCAAGAGTATTTAACCAAAGGGATTCACGCATTCATAAGCAAATATCACCCGCAACCAAAACGAAGACTAAGTCAAAAGTTGGAGAACGACTTGAAGAGTGCCAGTTGTTCAAGAATTTACTGAAGTCTTTCAGAGAACTTGTCGTCTATAACCACCAGCACTCGACAGTGGAGTTTCGATCGATTTGGTACCTATTTGGTGCTACACCTATAGCCCGGGAAACTATATAGATAGCACCGGTCCGAAATGAAGGAAACTAGCGGATCAACTGCCAGGAACTATGGACATAAGGGCATCATAAGAGACCAGTCTTACCTGGTTGAGCTCCGGTTCTATTAGGAAGAAGAAAGATGGGTCTTTCCGATAGTGCATTCGATTACATGGAATTAAATAAACTGCCAGTGAAGAACCGCTTAAACTCTCACATTTTCCCAAGGATCGCTGACCTATTTCGAAAGCCAGACTGCAATTGTCGAGTATTTTAGTTCAAAGATCGACGATGTCAGTGTGATCATCCATTGAGGGTTCGAGAAGAAAGACATTCCCAAGACTGCATCAGGACTCGATACGTCATTATGAATTCCAAGTCATGTCTTTTAGTTACTAATGCAGCACCGGCCGTGATTGGCAAGGACCTGAATAAACCGGGTGTGTAAACCGTATCTGGTAAATTTGTAATTGTCTTTCATCGATGGACATTTTGATCTACACCAAAATAAAGAAGGAACATGAAGAACACCTTAGTTAGATCTTGAAATTGCGTAAGAAGGAATAATTTGTAACGCCAAGGTTTCTCCAAGTGTGAATTCTGGATTTCCAGGCGGTACAGTTCCTCGGGAAATCCACTGCGATGATTGACTGTCAAGTATTCACGTTGACCCTACCAAGTTGAATCTATCAAAGATTGGTCTTCTCCAAAAAACCCCAACTCTGAGATTTCGCCAATTTATTATTGGGCCATTGCGACTCTATTATAGAAAATCATCAAAGGGTTTTCAAAGATCGCCAAGACAAGTGATCAAACTAACCCAGAAAAGTGGTCAAGTTCGATTGGGCGAGATAACAATAAGCAGAATTTTCAACTGTTGAAACAGAAGCTATATCATGCAGCCAATCCTGGCCTTGACCTTATTGGAAGCGAAAGATTTCATCGCATACTGCGCGTGCTTTCAAAAAGAAGGGTTTGTGCGCTGTGTTAATGCAAAGATAAAAGGTTATTTCTTATGAATCAGCCAGTTAAAAAATTCATGAAAAGAACTATACACTCACGTTTAGAAAACTTTGGGGTGTGGGGGGGCAGTATGTTTCGCATCTAAATAAAAAATTGGATGGCACTATCTGTACTGACCAAAGTGCACGGTGTTTTACTGTCACAAAGTTTACAACACATTCTTGATCAACTAAGGAATTAAATATGAATCAACGGTCACTGGTTAGAGTAGCTGAGTGATTAACGATTGCGAAATTCGATATCCACCTAGGGAAGTCGAAATGCTTGTTGCTGATGCACTGAGCATGAAGTAACAGAGAAACCACTACGGGTTCGGGCCTTAGTGAAGACTATTAGGCATATGATCTTCTAACACAAAATCTTGAGAGCTCAGACTGAAGCACGAAAGCCAGAAAACATCAAGAAGGAGGATGTTGGGGGTATATTGGTTGAAATTCAAAAGATCCAGAGAAACTTAGAACGGAAAAGTTGAAACCCTGTACGGATGGAACTCTATGCTTAAATGGCAGGAGTTGGTTACCCATGTTATGTCTAGCGTAAGTACTTGTGATCATGCACGAGTCCCACAAAATCCAAATACTCTATTCATCCGGGTTCGCAAGATTACCCAGGACTAAGAAGAAACTTATAGGTGGCCCAAAATGAAAGCTAACATTGCCACCTAAGTTAGCAAAGTGTTTAACCTTGCTAAGTGTCAAGGGCCGAACATCAGAGACCATCGGGTTTGTTAGTGCAACCCGAGATACCTCAATGGAAGTGGGACAACATCACGATGGATTTTGTCACTAAATCAAGCTTTCTAAGTCATCACAATGTTAGACACTAATTGGGTGATACGTTGACCTACTTAACGAAAGTCCTGCCATTTTTATCCAAGAGGTCTACGATCCTATTATAAACTTACACAAGAATGTACCTAAAATGGGAAGTTGTAGTCCACGAAGCACAAGGAAATACCAGATTTTCATTAGACTGTGATCGAGACCCTCGGTTTCGCATCAAATATTCTGGAGTCACTTTTAAAGACTTTGGGTATCAAGTATAGATTATGAGTACTGCATATCAACCGTAAACCAACACAAAGCAAGAGACCATACCAAACTCTCTTGTATGGATATCCTAGTGCATGCAAATTGACTTTGGAAATGGTTTGGTTAAACATATGCTAGCCCATTAGTCTAGTTTTCATACAATAACAGTTAACTATAGCAAGCATTAAGGCTGCACCATTTTGAAGCACTTTATGTCAAGAAAGTGGTCGTTCACTAACAGGGGCAAGCCATGTTTGGGCCGATGTTGGACAAGTTCAACTCACTGGTCCAAGAATTAAGTGCAAGAAACAACAATAGATTCACCAATTAGAACAAGATTCAAAATTCTCGCGATCGACAAAAGAGCTACGTCTGATTAAAGCGTAAACCTATAGAAATTCAAGTTGGCAGATAAGTTTAATGCTTAAGGTTTCGCCTTGGAAAGGGCGTACGTTTTGTCAAACGTGGGAAGTTAAACCCCAGATATACGAGATAACCATTCAAATTGTGAAACAAAGGTTGAGCCAATAGCTTACAAGCTTGAGCTTCCTCAAATCAGAAGCAGGTCCACAATATGTTTCGATGTTTCCAACTTCAAAAATGTTATTCTGACGATCCATTAGTCTTATCCGTTGAAGGACTAGCAAGAAATATGACAATCTTTCATTTTGTTGAAGAATCCTGTAGAAATCATTGATCGCGAAGTCGAAACAATTGAGGCAAAGCCGTGTCCCAATTGTCAAGGTCGATGGGAACTCTAGGCGGGGTCCTAGTTTCGTGGGAACGTAAGATCAATTTCAGAAGAAATATCTACGAACACACTCTTCACAAAGACTTGCACCGTCGTCCAAGTGCCGTGTGAAAGTCTAGAGACAAGGCACATTTAACAGGGGAAGACTATAACACCTCGTGTTTTATGTTCATGTAAAGACATAAAGGTAATTCACAATATATTTATAAGGGTTTTACACCGCGTTTGCCTCGTTAAAAACACTTAACGTTTAAGTTAAATCGCGTAAACAAAAATACAATCAATGTAAAACGGGCATTAAACATAAAAGTTTAATATCAGCAGTGTTATATGATTATAGAGGATAAATAATAACTTTTTTCATCTGAATTTTTATATTATGGCAACGTAAAATGCTTACGTTTCGCGATAAAACGCGTTTCGGCAGTTCCCGAAATAACCAAAACCTAACTACCATAAACGAATACCCCACGATTATACCCAATATACCCAAAATAATCAATAAACATCACCTGGGAGCCATGTGGCCGAAATTTCAAGAAAGGGACCAAGATATATCAACTTGCTCCGAAAATAGACGAAAGGTTAAGAAGATCATAGGGTATCCAACTCTTACACCATGAACCACTTGGCTAAATTATAATCCTTTTGTAAGGTTAGAAGTGACCATAGTTTAGTTAATTAGATATTTTCACTATAAATTCATGCATGCACTCTTATCTTTCATAAACATTTAACAAAAATTACACAAAAACACTTCTTTTGTCTCTCCTTATAGCACGACAACTGCTCATTTTGGCACACAAACAAATCCATACTTTGATTTCTTTTCACATATTAAATGTTTACATATCATACTTAAGGTATACGAAAGAGAGCAATAGAAGGTTGGTTAAGCTTTGGAAAGGTTTAAAGAAAGATATTGCAAGATTAGGTTTTTGTAAAATTATGGTATTCTATCTGAATTTTTCAAGCCAAGAGGTTTAATCACAAGGGTTTGATTGTTATTCTTACCTCTACTCATTCCACACAAGGTATATATAAAGCTTAATCATTTCATACAAAGATTTTATGTGTTCATAGAATATTTAGCTATTCACCATTTTAGGGGTACATTTGAAAATATGTCAAATGGATTTTACATATGAATTAATGTTTTGTACACTTATTTACAGTTATATGGTGATAATATTATGATTAAAAGGAATGTATAAGTGTTTTACCATTATGCCTAAAGAGTATACATTTTAAATTCAGAAATAATGGATTCTAAAGTCACTTATGATTTTACAAGAAAAAAAGGTAAAATAACATGTTTATCTTGTTTATCATGGACATCACATGAACAAAAACATGACCTAAATGGAACCTAAAAAAGAAGACATAAGATAATAAGGTGATCCTAATGGGATTTAACAAGTTGTAACGCGTAAAAAGTCCAAAAAACCAGTTTTCAACACATTTGGAAAATAATATCTTAGGGGCTGTTGTAATTCGAAATTACATATATGTTTAAATGAATTTTTATAAAATTACTACATAGTCGACCGAGGAAGAGGGGTCAAAAAGAACGTACTCGAAAACCGATTAAAAACGAAGAAATACGGCCATTTATCAAAGTTTACTATGTTCAAACTTTTATAAATATAATTTTATAAAAAGTACTATTCAATACCGGAATGCTTATACTTTATAAAACTCAATAATAAAGATAAAACATTCAATTACGAGAACGTTTCAAAGAATCACTAAAAACGGAGCTATAACGAATAAGATACGGACAAAAACGGTTTAAAAACGTAATTAAAAGTATAAAGTAAACTATTATATTGGCTGATAAACAGTAAAAAACACTATTCATCACAGAATCTCAAAAACCAAAATAAGCGAATTTATGATCCACTTCGTCTTAATACGAAAGCGTGGAGGCGTAAGAAACGCGAGAAACGGGCTTAAAACGACAAAGTAATGTTCATACTAAAGGCGTGATATAAAACATTTTAACTTTATAATCCACTGATTTCACTTAAACAAATAGATGTGATAAATCTATATAGATTATATATGTTATTAGTTACGAAAGTGCTATTATAACTAGGAATTTCATAATGAGGCATCTTCGGATTGGCGTATTGACGAGTTTTGGAATTACGATTTAAATGTCCAACACCTCGTACGTCATGTCAGACCTCTTAAATTATGATAAGCCCGAACTATTATAACGTATGAGTAACTCTATAAATAGGTTTATATACTATGTTGTTAGACAACGCGTGCTTGAATACGCGATGTCAGATCCTATAGCTTAAACTAGGAATTAGCATGCGTTTCACCTCCGATTTTCTCGGCACAGCCTGTTAGCAAGACGCGTTTTACATGGGATAATTTGTATCAGTTTACTCCACTCAAGGTGAGTTCAAAGCCCCAAGTTTTACAATTATTAAAGAATTTTACACGTTTTTGGGGGTGAGAAACAATTGTATGTTTTCAAAATGGACGCAAGTTTACACTTTTATCCATGATTACGTTTTGCCTAAGAGCGATAACCCACTAAGCCCTGAATCATGGAACTGCAATTACTGAATGTACGCGAATGATTAAAATCAATCTAATTTGGGATTGACCCTCCCCGTTCGGTGACAATCTATCACTTGATAACGAACATATATCATGTCGGATACTGGATGTACGGTTTGAACATCAACATGGGCAGTGTAGGCAATATTTATATATTGTAATTCAATTATTCGACTTCGGTGACAGAGCCTTAGTGAACGAAATTACATTTTAAGATTTCTGCATCTTTGCATTATCACTGGATTGTCTTGCGGTCACTGCATTTACATTTACATAAACCAAAGAAATTCACTACAAAAAACTTTAAGTTGACGTTTTTAAATGCAATTTTTTTTCAGTGTCAATAAGCACGAGGTTCGAAGGATACATAGGTGGTTATATTATTGAAGTCATGCATTAAAGATTTGTCGCATACATTTTGTGGTAACTGTTAATGGGCCTAGAAATCTTTGTAATAATAACAAGTAAACAAGTAAAGCTTCGGCTTTTGTAACACATACTTTATAAATCTAATTTAACAGTTTTAAACTACTTTTGTCGTTCTTATATTATCTTGTGTTGTTTGATCTGAGAAGAAACACGCCCCGGACCCCTTATTCCGCTGCGACCCCAATTTGGGGTGTTACAGTCAAGTTTTAATAAATATTGGTATCCCACATAAACGGTATGAAGGGGGAGCTATCAGAAAATGAATCATGCATATTGTGGATAATTTTTTCCTTCCCATGGAAGTTTTACATGTTAAATTTTAAATCAATTGGTATTTCAAATACTACGTGTTTTTAATTATTTAAAATAAAGGGAAAAATGGCTGACTAAGATGAGCTAACACTGGACCAATCAAAACAAAGTGTTAGTAAATGACGTCTTGGAAGTCATTAAAGGGTTGAAGAATGAAAAAGAAATGTATGGATAAAGGGTGAAAACAAAATGCAGAGCCCTCCTTACACCTTAGCAGAAACGTTAAATACATAATCATCATTTTCCACATAGATGATTTATCCCCCCCTGAACTGAAGTTGAAATCAGACCTATTGATGCAATCACAACCCTTCCTAGCCATTCGGGATACTCTCATAAGTGAAACATGTCTCATATGTCACGAAGATACACATGTTATCAATTGACACTCACTCTAGATTGTTGAATTGAATAGTGGCAGTCTGCTCCAGTCTCCGATTACTAAACAACCAAAGTGCACAAAACGAGATTAGAGCCAGAAGAGATCAAATTATAAATCTCATTAGACACAATTTCAAATATACACTTGTTGAAGCCAACACATAAAGTTCACCGTTGTAACAAAAAGTCCTACGCATTATCCTTGAGATCTTGCCAAAACATCTGAGTGATACTTATAAGTCAAACAAGCTCTTGGTAGGTGACTTGCAAGATTCTATATGAATCAAGCTTGGGTCAACTGGAAAGAAACGATGGTGCGATTCTATGTGAATCAAACTTGTTTCAGTAGAATGAATTGACGACTTAATTGGAAAGATAGCAACTATCTGATCCACTCTTACCGTGTTGTCTGCTTGTACGTTCTCAGTAATGAGAACTAGGCAAGCATGTGAATCTAATACATCTGTGACAGAAGATCCTAACGCTTTGAATGGAAACCCTTTCCAAGGAGAATTCTTGAATCTACTACACATAGTATAGTATTTATACTATAAAATGGGTAACCAGAGGTTAATGCAACCGAACTCAAGATGAATAACAAAGCCATATTCATCTTTTATTTCTAACTGTGTTATTTCAGGTTTAGACGACGGTGTTGCAGCCTCTCGTTCTAGTGCATCGATTCATAAACCACATTCTATACTCACCATTCAAAGTCAATCGTTCAACTATCAAGACCTTTGATTCTAAACTTCTCCCACCATCTAAGAGCCTCAAAGTCAAATAAAGATCTAATTTTGGGAATATGTTAGAACGTTATGTTCATATAGTCAAACAAAATGTAACATTATGAGCATATTGGTCAAAGCACAAGATGATCGAGAATGTCAAATCAAGATGAGATTCAAGTCAAGAGATGAATGTAAGATAAAGATTCTCAAGAACTCGAAAGTCAAATTAGATAAAGGCTCAAGATCAAGATCACGAGTCATGAAAGAAACAAAGCCATTACAAACAAGACAACCAAAAGAAGGTGAAGCTCAAAACTCCAACATCAACATTGGGAATCAAAGAAGACCTCAACATAGGGGAGATTGTTACCTTAGTTATAAATTAATCATCACAAGAATGTTATCAGTCTTATTGAGTCAATTAGGTCTTGTAAATGTAATAGGCTAGTCGGTATTAACGGGCTTGGTATTGTAATTATAGTAAATTAAAGCCAAAGTTAAGCCAAGCCCGACCCACTAATAAAAGCCAAAGTTCAAGTAATAGGCCAATGGTATAAAAGAAACCCTCTCCACACATGGAGAGGGTGTTGGTTGCATTTGCTTTCATTTGTAACTCACCAATCTTCTCTCTAATCTAATCTTCCATCTTTTGTTTCTCTCTCTAGTTTCTCTCTCTACATCCTAGCTTATTTTCTAATCATTGTAGCTTATTTGGCATTGATTATTATGTTGTGTTTAGATTAAACATATGGGATAACATTGTCCATAAGCCCGTCCATAATTGGCTTATCATCCAAATAATCTAGGTAATTTAGTATGGAGTGTTTTGATTGAGTAGCTTAATCAGTTAAGCCTTATAGAGCTTAACTGAGTTTATACTAGCTTATGAGTAATAGAGAGAGAGCTTAATGAGCTTATTTAAGTCATTTTAAACACACTTAAACTATAATTGCTTAATAGTGAAACAGAATTTAAAACACAATGAAACTTTGAATTTTATTACTATCAAAAGAGATTACAAGCTTTTAGAAAGAAATTTACATTAAGATAAGCAATAAAATAAACATTACATTAATAAGCTAATTAAAAAGCTACACTAAAAATTACTAAAAGCTAGACGACTTCAGCTGTGTGTTGAGGAGCTCTATTTATATTATAAGTGAAGGTATCCAGAACCTCCTATGAACGTCCTAAGCCTTCAAACTCGTCCCTTACAATCTACCAAATCCCCAACTGAGCCCTTGATTAGCCACCAAGTCCCATCAACCAATCAATTGGCCTTAGGATTGCCGGTGCGGACTTTAGTGTCCAGAACGTGTCCAGACTTGGCAGGCATCTAGAACAATTTGAGACATGTGGTGAATGGTTTAACCTGTGAGTTCGTTGTCGTGATAAATGGGATCGAAAAGGGAAAGAGTGAAAAAGATGTACATTAACATCTTTTGACCTTGTGTTTTCTGACTTTGACCAAGGGTGGATTTGGGCTTATGACTTATAACTTTGGGCTTGGACCGGGTGTAAGGATTGTGGATTGGATTTATGTGTTAAAGTTTATTAAGTTTAGGTTTATAATAGATACAAGATTAGTGGGCGACCGCCCATTAGAAATGGTTACGGTTTTGCCTATAAATAAATTGTATAACGCCTTCGCTTTCGATATTTCCCCACGCTCTTTCCTTTCCCGTGCTTGTTTTAGTCCGTTTTCCAACTGTTTTTTGTCCTTTTCTTTAATACCGACAATACAAGACACAATTTATAAATACAAATGAATACTGTATTTATTGGTCATTATTGGTCTTTTTAGCTCGTTTTATTAGATAAAAGGTATGTGTATTTAAACACATACCAAAATCCCCCATACTAAGTTATTGTCGTGTCCTCACGCAATGTCAGAAATACAAACTTAGAAAACCAACAATTTCAACCCCCTAGACTAATTACCTCAAAAAGTAGCTAAGTGTTCATCTAAGGGGATTTAAAAATCACTAGTTTTAAAAAGCACCCCGTTTTACCCTTTTTATGTATTTATTATTAACATTCATACATATCATAACTTCACGGAACAAGAAACACTAAAAAGGATAAATCCATTGTCCTTGATTTTTCACCTGCCCCAAACAAAGCTTAAAAACAAAATCATTGTTAAATACAAGTTAAGATGCTAACACTACTCATAAATGTTAATTGTGAATGCATAGCTACTTTATGCTCCCTTATTTCCTAAATCCTCTAAAGATTTTATTATTGTTATTTGTGACAAATAAATTAATGACTTATTCAAATAAAGTAAACTCGGTTTAGACCACAATTAGTTTGAAATCCTTTCCTAAAGAGACGATATTGTGAGATTAAGGTCCACATTAAGGTTCTAATTTTGCACGATTTAGGGGTTATCCTTAGGCTTTATTTAGATAACCTCGGAGTCAAAATTTGGCTTTATTATTATTATTATTATTATTATTATTATTATTATTATTATTGCAACATTATTAAACCTCGGTCCTTTAAAACCTCGGTCCTTTAAACAACTGTCACATCGGTATGCGAGCCGACCATGGTCCAGGAGTCTTATTTCAACCTCGGTAATTTCCTCGACCTTTTAGAAGGCTGCAACATCGGTTGTGAGCCGGCAAGATGCAGCAAACTTTTATCAGTCTCGGATTATTACTATGTGCCTTATTTAGAAGACTGCCACATCGGTTGTGAGCCGGCAAGAGGCAGTAAACTTTTATCAGCCTACAATTTTTATTATTATTATTATTACCTCCACTCTTTAAACGACTACCACATCGGTTGTGAGCCGGCAAGAGGTAGCGGTCTTAATTCGGCTTCGGTTTATTACATATTTATTATTATAGCCAAATTTCAAGTCCTGTGGTCTTTTAACTACCTAGACAACGGTCGAGAGCCGTCAGGAATCGGTAGCCTATTTCCCCACAACACTGACAAAACCTCGATGTGTACCTTACTTTCACTAAAAGGAATCTCTACGAAGGGATCTAAACTAAGAATCGCAAAAACCAAAACAACTTTATTTATTCAACAATTATATAATGTTTATTAAGCTGATGGGATCAAAAAGCCACAATTAACCTCTATGAGCTTTAAAGAGATCCAGCTACTCTATGTTTAACATCTAACTTATATAAAACTCTATCATTTCTCATTCTTTGCAAATTTAAAATCTTTAATAAAAAGATCCGCAAATGCTTAGTCTAATAAAAACAAGCTTAGCATATTTAAAGTCTATCATGGAAACTTGCAAACTTTTGGCTTTTTCGAGCTAGAATTAGCGTTTTAAAGCTTCTTGTATAAAAGACTAGCAAAAGGTTAAATTTATATAAGTTAAAGGGCAAGCTAGAGCGCAACATGCTCGATCAAGTCAAAATTTATTCTTAAAAAGGCAAAACTACGTGTCAAAACACTTATTTTATTTTTGATTTTTTTTAAATTTTGGCATCTTTTTGGTGGAAAAACGGGGTTATGTGAAGACAAGGCAAATGCAAGTAAGATCAAATCGAAAGATCCCCCATACTAGAACTACACATTGTCCTCAATGTGAGTCTGTCGTCCCCAATACTAATTTTAAGGCATAATCCAAATATTAAAGGGTCTCTATGCAAATCTAAAGCCGTTTATTAATTAGGCTAATAGATAAACGTTAAACAATAAGATCTAGAATATTGGATTCTCATATATAAGCATGCGAAGTATTGAAGATCGAGTGAACGATGGACAAAACCATGAGCACGAGAGCCTTCAAAATCTAGGCAATCCTGGACATAAAACACAAAACATAAAACACAAAACACGAGAAAGGAAGAGGCGAACCTCCTCACATCACACTTATTAAACAATTATAACTAATATACTACTACTAGGGATAAGCATGGGTTGCCACCCGCGAAGCGCTTGTTTTTGTTAACCGAGTCACGAGCGACTCGACTCCGAATTTAGTGGTCCATGGGGAAAGTTTGGAGATTCGGGTCAACCATTGGTGGTTTATCCCCTCTAAAATAGTGTTTAAGTCAATGACTGTTCACATTGAAATTTGGTCCGTTGGTTTGAGATAACTCAACGGGTCCATAAGAGAAAACTTGATCAATGGTGAACGGTCCGGTCCAACGGGTTTTGAGCTTGCCCGTGAAAATCTTTAATCGAGAATTGAAGAGAGGAACTCAATCACCAACATTGAAAACGCGGTTCTTAATCTTGGAGTCATGAATCTTCTTCGTTTTCTCTTTTTAGATTAAAGAGTTCTCGTAGGCTTGATCCCAGAGTTCATTTAATTCATTCATTTGAACTTTCCGGTGATCACCCGCGGTCTTAAGGTCAAAATTACAATGTTTTAAGGCCCAATAGGCCTGGTGTTTAAGTTCAATAGGAAGATGACAAGCCTTTCCGTACACAAGCTTATAAGGAGTGCACCCGATGGGTGTTTTAAAAGCGGTACGGAAGGCCCATAAAGCATCATCTAACTTATCAGACCATGAAGCATGATTTTCACCTATGGTCCTTTCTAAGATACGTTTCAAACCATGATTTAAAACCTCTACTTGTCCACTCGTTTGTGGATGATACGCGATAGAAATACGGTGAGTAACTCCATACTTAAGCATGACCTTCGCGAATTGGTCATTGCAAAAATAGGTACCACAATCACTAATTATAGCACGTGGAGTTCCAAATCGGGCAAAAAGAGATTTTAAGAATTTAACGACAACTTGAGCATCATTAGTGGGGAGCGCTTTTGATTCAACCCATTTAGACAAATAATCAACGGCTACGAGAATGTATTTGTTCCCTCGAGAAGACGGGAACGGGCCCATGAAATCGATGCCCTATACGTCAAAGATCTCGCATACTTGAATTGCATTTTGAGGCATTTCATCTTTTTGCGAGATTTTGCCTTGACGTTGACATGCATCACACCGTGTGACCAAGTCATAGGCATCTCGGTAAATAGTCAGCCAATAGAAATCAGAATCAAAGACTTTTTTAGCGGTGTAGTTGGCACCATGATGTCCCCCGGTGGGTCCATTATGGCAAGCCGTGAGGATATCAACGGCTTCTTGGCCGTGAACACATCGTCTAATCATTTGATCCGCACAAATCCTAAACAAGTATGGGTCATCCCAAAAATAATGCCTAACATCCTTAAAGAACTTTTTCTTTTGTTGGGACGACATCCCTTTTACTACAAAATTTCCCGCATGGTAATTTGCAATGTCGGCAAACCATGGGGTACTAGAATCACCATGAAAAGATATCATTCCGAGGGTCTCGAGAGGAAATGTTTCATTGATTTCCTTTTCTCTGAGAATCACCTAGATGAGGGTTTCTCAATAATCTAACAAATGGTCAGCCGCGAGATTCTCCGCTCCTTTTTTATCACGAATAATGACATCAAATTCTTAGAGTAGAAGAATCCACCAGAGCTATCTCGGCTTAGCATCTTGCTTAGAAAGAAGATACTTAAGAGCCGAGTGGTCCGTATACACTATGGTCTTTGATAAAACTAAGTAAGGCCGGAATTTCTTGAAAGCATACACTACGGCTAATAACTCTTTTTTCGTAGTAGTGTAATGTGCTTAAGCATCCGTCATGGTCTTACTAGCATAGTGTATAGGCTGAAAATGTTTAGTCTTACGTTGCCCCAAGACTGCACCTACCGCAAATCAATAGCATCGCACATAATTTCAAATGGTAGGTCCTAATTGGGGGCAACTAAAATTGGGGCTTTGGTTAACTTATTTTTAAGTATATTAAACGCTTCAATACATTCTTTCGAAAAAATAAACGGGGTTTCCTTTTCAAGAAGATGGGTCATCGGCCAGGCGATTTTAGAAAAATCTTGAATAAATCAACGATAAAACCCAGCGTGACCTAAAAAACTTCGAACGCCTTTGACGGAAGTCGGATGAGAGAGTTTAGCTATAACATCAACTTTAGCTTTGTCGACCTCAATCCCGGACTTTGATATCTTATGTCCTATAACAATGCCTTCTTTTACCATAAAATAACATTTCTCCCAATTTAGAACTAAATTTGTGTCTTCGCACCGTTTTAGCATTTTGTCTAAATGGGAGAGGCAAGACGAGAAAGAATCCCCGAAGACCAAGAAATCGTCCATGAAGACTTCCATTGTTTCCTCGATCATGTTGGGAGAGGCATGACGAGAAAGAATCCCCAAAGACCGAGAAATCATCCATAAAGACCTCCATTGTTTCCTCGATCATGTCTTGGAAAATAGCCATCATACACCATTGGAACGCGCCTAGAGCATTACATAAACCAAAAGGCATACGTCGGTAGGCAAACGTCCCATAAGGGCAAGTGAAGGTGGTCTTATCTTGGTCTTTCGGGTCAATAGGTATTTGAAAATATCCTGAAAAACCATCTAGAAAACAATAGTATTCGTTTCCTGCGAGTCGTTCGAGCATTTGGTAACTAGTCTTGTAGGAATCAACTCATTATCTTCATTTTCAACTACGGTCATACCACCCTTCTTAGGCACACAATGAACGGGGCTCACCCACGGACTATCGGAGATAAGGTAAATCAATCCGGTATCAAGGAGTTTGATAACTTCCTTTTTGATAACCTCATGAAATTTTGGATTCACCCTTCTTTGATGTTGAATCACCGGTTTGAAATCGTCTTCTATTAAGATCTCATGAGTACATAAACTAGGGCCGATATCCTTAATGTCGGAAATTTTCCATGCGATGGCCCGTTTGTGTGACTTAAGAACTTTTAAAAGGGCGGCCTTTTCTTCATCTTTTAATTCCTTAGAAATTATGAAGAGCAATTTATCGGTTCCTTATAAAAATGCATATTCAAGATGAGACGGTAAATCCTTGAGCTCAAGCTCAGGACAATCATCAATAGAAGATTTTATCATTTTAATTTCCTCAAAATGAAGTTTCTTCAGAGGGAGAGGAGATGACGGATCATTATTTAATAACTTCTCGAGTAGAAGAAGGTCTCCCTCCGGATAGTCGGCATCATCAATTCCTGGAGGAATTGAATCATTTGTAAGACATGCTTCGATTTCTTCCAAAATGAAGTCACCTCCTTCAAAAGGAGTGAGAGATGGGAAAGAAGTAGAAAGGATAGGATCTAAAGACGGAGTGGGATTGCCACTTTTAGAACTATCCTAAAAACCGAGCACTTCTTGAGCTTACTCCTCACATGAAACATCGATGACATCGATTTGATTAACCGATTTGGCATTATTGTAGGAGTATCTCGAAGTTTGACCAACTTTAAAGGTTATGGCTTCATCATCAACTCGGAGAGTTAATTCTTCACCGTAAACATCAATCAAAGCACGTGTCGTCCTCAAAAAGGGTCTCCTGAGAATTAAGGGAACCCGAGGATCAAAAACATAATCAACGACTACGAAGTCGGCCGGAAAATGGAACTTTCCTACTTTAACAAAGACATCTTCGGCAATACCGGATGGACTAGTAGTCGATCGATCTACAAGTTCAAGAATCATTCGAGTATGACTAAGTTCGGGGAGTGAGAGCTTCTTCCATATGGAAAGAGGCATCAAATTGATGCTTGCACCAAGATCGGCCAAGGCTAAGCATTCAACTAACTCCGGAAAATCACATGGAAAAAGGAACTTGCCAGGGTCTCCCAGTTTTTTGGGCAACTTTTTTTTGGATAACCGCCGAACAATTCTCATTCACCGGTGTTTTAGCTAAGTCAAACAATTTTTTTTTATTATTAAGGAGACTTTTAAACATTGAAGCAAATTTCAGCATATGTAGAAGAGCATCCGTGAAACTGAGCTCGAAGTGTAATTCCCGAAAGATTTCAACAAACTTTGAAGCTAGATTATCATCTTTTTCATGGAGCTTTTGTTTGTTAGCTCTTGAAGGATAAGGTATAAACGGTTTAGGCTTAGGAGCAACAACAGGCTCATCAATTGGAGCTTGAATTTGGACTACCGGAGGTTGGATGTTTTCGGTACTCGGTTGCACTGTATCCTTTGTCACCTCGGGTTCCCATTCCACCACCTTGAGAAGAGGAGAGAAAGGAGGTGGAATTGGAGGTCCATCATAAGAAATACCACTTCGGGTGGTGATTGCTTTCAAGTCACCTCTCGGGTTAGCAACGGTGTTGCTAGGAAGTGAACCCGAACCCGAAGAAGAAGCGGTATTCATTTGAAAAAAACTGCTCATCATGTTCTTAATATCATTCGTTAACTCATTTCTTAACTCATTCTTGAACGCATTGTTATGCCTACTCAACGTAGTGTCCATCTTTTATTTTAATTCCGTCCTCATATTGCTTATTTGATTTTGCATTACTCTTATATTAACGTCATTTGTCTTTATGTAGTTCGAGAGATCGTTTGAAGGTCTAACTTGAGGCGGAGCTTGATAATTCTGGTTACCTTGATTGAAATTATTTCCTTGGTTCTGATTGTACCCTTGATTTTGATTGAAACGGTTTTGATTATTTTGCACGGGAGGAAAACCAGGTGGTCTCATTTGATTGCTAGCACGATAATTAGTTTCTCCTTGATGACGATATCCTTGATTCTGATTATAGGTTGCTGCGGCTGCTTAAGCATTGAAAGTGTTTCCATCGGTGACAAGACACTCATAGTAGGGATGCGGTCCACCACAAGTCACACAACTTTTAGAAATTGCTTTAACGGTCTCTGAAGGTGAGGTCTTAACATGCCGAAGCATAACATTAACAACATCAGTAAGAGCGGCCATCTCCAATAGACATGTCGTGGTAGAAGAAGAAGTATTAGCACTCACTTTGGAAACAACCAATTTGTTTCGTGAATTGCAAACTTTTGATTTGTTTTCAATAATTGTCAAAGCATCTCGAGGAGTTTTAGTCAAAAGAATACCACCGGCGACGGCATTCAAAGAATCTTGATCGATTGGGTTTAAAGCATTGTAGAAAATATCAAGTTGATGTAATTCAGTAAAACCGTGATGTGGGCATGCGTGAAGGAGATCCTTGAAACGGTCTCATGCCTCACTAAATGTTTCCTCAAACTTTTGTTGAAAATTTGTTATTTCATTTCGGAGATTTGTAGTTTTAGAAGGAGGAAAGAATTGGTTAATAAACATGGAAACAAGGTCTTCCCAAGTAAGAATAGAACGAGGGGGTTCTTTTTCGAGCCAAATCCGGGCTGCCCCCTCGATAGAAAATGGAAAAAGTATAAGCTTAATTGACGAATTAGGCACATCTTTATACTTAATCGTGGAAGTAATCTTGTTAAACCAACGAATGTGAGCATGAGGATCTTCTTTCTCAAATCCGTAAAAAAAATTTAAAGTTACAAGATTTAGAAGACCATGTTTAAGCTCAAAATTCTCCGCCAGAATAGCAGGAATAACGATAGCATCTCCGTAACCCTCGGTGGGTGCTTGGAGTAATTCCGCCATAGTACGTTGATCGGCCATCGTAACTATAAAAGTTTCTTCAAGAGAAAATGGTTCGACTCTTTGCTTGGAACGTCTACGATTATGACGTTTCGGAGTCGTGGAAGATTCGACAATTAAATTCGATAAAGAGCGGGTGCGCATGCACTAAAAATAAAATAAGAGAAATAAAAAGAAAAATATTTTTGTAACCGATAATCGAACAAGTGTACAGTAGCACTCTAGAAAACGCACAAAGAAGCGGAGGAGCGGGTAAGCGCGAAGCGTTTTAAAAACCTTCTCCTTTCGGGTCGAAGTTCGTAGTTTGTAATCTAAAGGTGAGCCGATTTCACAAGTGACTCAACGGTTGCTTTTTTTTGTTTTTTAATTTTTTTTGTTTTTTTGGTTTCTTAAATACTTTAGGAAAAGTATTTTTTTTGTTTTTCTAATAAATCTATGAAAATAAATCGAGAAAAATAAAATATTTTTTGTATTTTTATTTTTATATAAAAGAAAATAACAAAACGATAAGTTCATGAGGAAGGGTCTTCAAAACACTAATCTTCAAACTTCAACGCGATATTCATTACACACCTCCTCGACAGCGGCGCCAAAAACTTGATTCGATGATAATAGGATATATAATATATACCTAAAATACATCAAATTAATTATAGTATAGTGAGTATCCTGTTTGATAAAAATTGCTTAAGGACAAACATTTATTTATTTCCCGGATGTCGTATCCCGATGAAGCGTGAATTGAGAATCTCGTTTAAGTTCGTGATCGCGTGATTTGAATAATCACAATTTTTAATTTGGAATCTATTTCTATAATTATAACGCAAATGCAAATTAAGGCAAGCTAAGAACTAAAGCAAATAAGAATTTAAGCTAAAAACGATAATGGAAATCTAAAAACGCGACTAAAAACATAAATTATCAAATTTTGACCCTAAAAATGCAAATTTCAAATCTAAAAGTCTTAATGATTAAAAATAATTTTAGAAAAAAAATTATATTTTATTTATTATGAATTAAAAACATATTTAATCTAAAAATATTATTAAAAAATATTAAACTAATTTAGAAAAATCTGAAAAAATCATGAAAAGTACTTTGAACTAATCTAATCCTAAGAAAAATAAAATGGGTCCAACAACTTTTCTTAATAAGCTAGAAATAAGCCCAAAAGGGTTGAAAGCTTAAACTGCAAAAAGGGTTTAAAAGAAAAGTGGTGTGTAGGTATAATGAAAAAGACCCAAGGGCGCAGATGGTAAAAGGTGTGTGTGTTAAAGTGTTGGGAGGTCACAGGTTCGAGACATGTGACTTCCTTTTTGATAAAAAATATTTTTTTATTTCTTTTTGAAAACTGTTAAAGATAAGATAAAAATAAGCAACTTTAGAAAAGGAACTTTTTGACAATTCTTAACAATAAGCTAGAAAAAGCTTCTTAAAAAGGATAGATTGGCTTATTTTAACTCTTTAACTAATTTAGAAACTGATTGGCTTTTTGGACTTTAATAAGTACTAAGAAAATTAAATAAGCTAAAACAGATAATAACCTAGACCTAATAAGCACTAGGAACTGCAAATGAGCAAAAACATTAAGCTGAATGGAACTACACAGATTGAAACACAAATGAAGTCTTAAAGGGCTTTTTGACAGATTTTAAGCTAAGGTTAAAGACCTAATAAGCACTAGGAAATGACTTTAAGCTGAAAACAGATAAACTAGACCACCTAATAAGCACTAAATGACAAGAAATAAGCAAACATTTAATCTAAAAAGTATTTGAAAGCATAAAGATAGCAGGCTCAAAAAGACAGTTTAGAAAGTTTTTTTTTGACAAACTTTAAGCTGACCTAAAGGACAATTAAGCACTTTAAATAAACTAAAATCTAAAAACAGATCAAGACTTAAACTCAAATGACCAAAATAAGCTGTAAATAGGAAAATAAGTTTAAGAAATTAGCTAGAAAAGGCAATTTGAATATGATAGTTTACCCTACTTTGGTTTATGGCTATGAAATTAAATGACCTATTTGCAACTAAGATTTAAGACTCTAAAACTATTTTTACTTAATGAAAACTTGAAACAGACTAATATCATACTATAATAAGCTAATTTTAACAAAACTTGACCTAAATTAAGCTAGGATTAGACCTCAAAAGATCTGCATAATGATGCATCCAAGAAAAAGCCTTAACATAGCACTTGACTGATTATTGTTCTAAGAAAATCTTAAAAGGTTTTCACAAAGTCGAACAACTCAAAACAGATTCATAATAATGCATTTTAAGCACAAAAACCACTCCTCGCATACATTTTAAAGAAAATTTCAAAATAAGCTATTTGAACCAACTTTGAAACTGGCAGACTTTGAAAAGTGATAAATCAAACTCAAAACTTAAACAATCCAACTCTAAGCTTATTTAAAACTAACTCTAAGACTAATTAGAGCTTAAGAAAACTAACTTAAGAACCAAAAACAGACTACAACCTAATTTGACCCATTTTAGAACCTTATCCTAAACACCCCTTTAAAATCTTATTTTGCATTTTAAACTTGTAATTGACTGTTTTAAGCTTAGATTTTTGAAACCAGATTATAAACTAAGTATATTAAGACCTAATAAGCAAATACCAATCACGAATAAGCACTTAACAATAAGCTACACTAATTAATAGATTTTTGGATTTTCTAAAACTAACTTTATTAAAACAACCTAAAACTTGAAAACAGACCATGAAGAGCATTAAACTAAATCAAATAAGCAATCTAAGGACAGGATAAGCATTTAAGGAGCAGATTAAGCACAAAATAAGCAGTAAATAAGCAAATGCAGAAAATTAAGCATAGAATGTAAAATGGAACATACATTTTCCCTTTGCTCCAAACAAGGGCTTAAATGCTCAAAGCAGCTTATTTACAAGCTCTAGCTTATCAGAGATAAGCTGGTATTGTCTATAAGCCCGTCCATAATTGGCTTATCATCCAAATAAGCTGAGGTAATTTTAAGGGTGGTTTGATTGAGTAGCGTAATCAGTTAAGCCCTAAAGAGGTTAACTGAGTTTATACTAGCTTATGAGTAATAGAGAGAGAGAGCTTAATGTGCTTATTTAAGTCATTTTAAACACACTTAAACCATAATTGCTTAATAGTGAAACAAAATTTAAAACACAATAAAACTTCGAATATTATTACTATCAAAAGAGATTACAAGCTTTTATAAAGAAATTTACATTAAGATAAGCAATAAACTAAACATTACATTAATAAGCTAATTAAAAGGCTACACTAAAAATTACTAAAAGCTAGACGACTTCAGCTGTGTGTTGAGGAGCTCTACTTATATTGAGGAGGGGAAGTATCCATAACCTCTAGGAGCGTCCCAAGCCTTCAATCTCGTCCCTTCAATCTACCAAATCCCATCTGAGCCCTTGATTAGCCTCCACGTCCCATCATCCAATCATTGACCTTAGGATTGCCAGCGTGGCTTTAGTGTTAGATGTGTCAGACTTGGCAGGCTTCTAGAAACATTTGAGACGTGTGGGTGAATTGGTTTTACCCTGAGTTCGTTTGTTCTGTGTGTAAATGGGAGGGAAAAAGGAAAGAGTGAAAAAGATATATAGTGACATCTTTTGACCCTATGTTTTTTGACTTTGACCAAGGGTGGATTTGGGCTTATGACTTATAACTTTGGGCTTGGACCTGGTGTAAGGATTGTAGATTGGATTTATGTGTTAAAGTTTATTAATTTTAGGTTTTTAATAGATACAAGATTAGTGGGCTGGCCCGGCCCAGTAAAATGGGTAAGGGTTGGCCCATTATTAATGTATACGCCTTCGGCTTTGATTTCCTACGCTCTTTCCATTCCTGTGCTTGGTTTTGTCCATTTTTCCATTGTTTTTGTCCTTTTATTTAATATCCGTACTTGCAAGACACAATTTTATACAAACGAATACAATGTATTTTTCATGTATTATTGGTCATTATTGGTCTTTTTAGCTTATTTTATTAGATAAAAGGTATGTGTATTTAAGTACATACCATTCATCATTGTTACCAGTGTCAAACTCTTAATTCTTTTGCACTCCAAAGTCATCAACTGTATGACTTGGCTCCTCTGTATGGGCAGACTTTCCAGATGACTTATGATGAGAGCGAGAGGTATCTTTAAAGGAGCTTGATGACTTTCCTTCCTTTAACCTTGGATCTTTTGGTGACTCAGCTTCCTTGCTAGACTTCCTTCTTTTTATCCCTCGGTCTGATCCAGCAGAGGGGTCTTGATCTTTATCTTTCTCATCTCGACTCCTTTTTAACGTGAATACTTCACCATATGTTTCAAATAGATCTTTGTTAGTGTTATAAGACTTGACCAGTGCATCATAAAGCTCCCTTTTATAATCAGCTCTAAGATGTGATTTGCTTTCCTTCATCTTGTCAAGAAGAATCTTCGTGAGTTCATACTCTGAGAGAAATGCAGCCACCTCATAAGTAGACTTTGGTTAAGAGGAAGACTTTGCTAAGATAACAGATTCTAATGATTCTATGACATTTCGCTCAATCACAAGAGTTACAAAGTCTGAGACTACTTTAGGAAGAATCTGAGGAAGTGGAGTTTTGACTTCCTCTTTGATAATAGTTCTCACTGTCGTGTTAACAAGATCTATATACTCCTGTTTCTTAGCTTGAGCTTATTCTCTATATTCTGCATTGTGTAACTGAATTGCTTTATGGATAGCTTCTCCTAGCTTGTTGTTAATGTAGCGATCTACAATAGTAGGTATGGAGGAGATGGCTTGAGCATACTGGTCAACTTGCTTCATTTCTGACAGATCAATTTCCAATTTGGTGACTCTATCATTGAATTTGAATACGGATTCGAAATCTAGAAGTGCAGGAAATAAGGTCGTTGCTTCTGAAGTTGTTGGTGTAGGAGTTGGTGTTGCTTGTTGAGGAAGAGGATTGAAGAAATGAGCTGGTGGAGGAATGGTTGTTAGGATTACCGTTATAGGTACGGTAAAAAGAGTAGATGTATGACCGCTTGGTTCTTCATGACGAACTGTGGTGTCCATCAATGAAGCAATCTCATTGTCAGCTGGAGAAACATTTTCAAAGTTTAGGAGCTTCTCTGTAAAGTCGGATGAGACAGAAGAACTTTGCATTGGACCTTCAGTCTTTTATGTGTCATGGATAGTTGTAAGTGTCACATGAGCATCTTCTTCTTCCTGCTCAAACCCTGACCCTTGGGAGATATTATGTTGATCTGCTCCACTCTGATCAGCATTAGTCATTTCTACATCTTCTTTCCTTAAGTTCACATTTACATCTTTGTACAATTCGTCACCATCATCTAACTCTTCTTCATCATCTTATCATCATCACCATTATTATCATCATCATCATCATTACCATCACTATCATCACCATCATCATTACCCTCATCATGTTCAGTATCATCTTCATCATCGTCATCTTCTTCTCCACTATCATACCAAGACTCTTTGTCACTTTTAGAAACATATTTGGGTACATTAAGAACCCATGGTTTTGCACCAGTTCCTTCATCTGTAGTATAGATCTTGCATTGTTTCTCATTAGGAACCCCTGATTGAAAATTAGTTCCATCATCTGAGCCACTTGCATGAGAGATGTGAAAATATTTCTTGCTTTGTTTTGTTACCTCCTTGAGTTGATCAGCTTCAGATAGAGCTACTTTTGAGAGAACATTCAAACTTTTGCCTCTATCAGCCTTAACCGGTGCCTTCTTCTTAGTCGGCTTAGGTTTAATAGTTGGCTTCTTGGTTGAAGGTATATCTTTCTTAGCTTTGGTAGGATTTTTCTTGGAGGGAGTTTCCTCAGATGAGATGACTGAATTAGATTTCCTTTTAGTTTTCTTTGACTTTAGGGGTTCAGCTCCTGAAGCAATTGCATAATAAGTCTTGTAAGCTACAGAGTACAGCATGGCTTGATTCGTCATTGATTTAGGGAGAATAGCACCATATACTTGAGTGTCTTCATGTCTGGAGACGAATCTTATGGTACCCAGTAAGCTGTCATCCCGAGCAGTGTGCATGAACATTATGTTTCTCATTGACATAGACTTATCTTTTTTGAGGAAGTGATGAATGATTATCTTCGTGAATCTAGGATAGAACATCTTGTCTTGTTTCTTAGAGTCTTTGTTATCAATATGGTAAGCCAAGTCTTTCCAGATTAAAGCAACAAAATCAAGGTTCTTCTTGTAGTACATTCCCCAAAGTATTTGTACTCTTGAGAGTCGTATCTTATCAAGGCCAGATACCTTTCCACAAAGACATTTGTTGATGATTGATGCAAAAGTTCTCCATGATTGATGTAGATGATCAACAATTACATCAGTGATGTACTTGATATCTCCAGAATGACCAAGTTCACGAATAAAAGATAGAGCTTCCTCTTCAGATGGGGGTTCATCAAATTCTTGACTCGGAATCCTAGGACATATGTTGAGAATTTCTCTAAACACTTCAACATTCACAGAAAACATTTTTTGTCGATCTTGAATCGATATGATGCATTGTGTTTGTTGACGGTAGCCCAGAACTGATGCATGTAGATGACTGAAACTTCAGCAGTGATAAGGAATGCATGATAACATGTTGTAAGATCAAGGGCATCCAATACTACTTGATAAGTAGGCTCATTTGGTTTCATTCCAGGATTGATCCTTATGTTACATTTGCCAATGACACGTTAGTTCTCTGGAGCTACTAAGGCATTGTCCATTGCAATCTGTTGAGCTTTGGTAGTCATGGTTCTGCTAAGAATTTTCCAATAAAGTTTATATATAACCATGTTTATATATGACACTATATGGAAAGAATTTTAATGATGATTGATTTTAGATGCAGATTATGATTATCAAAAAAGGATTAAGCATATTTTGCCAGGCAAGCATTTAACAAACTTTGTCAAGATTGCAAAATTAACCAATTTCAATTTGCCTCCTAAATTATGTTTTAACTCGCCTCCTAAAGGATATGGATTTATTTTCCTCCTAAAGGATTTGGATTAATTCACCTCCTTAAGGATTTGGATTAATTTGCCTCCTTAAGGAGTTGGATTAATTCGCCTCCTAAAGGGGATGGATTAATTCGCCTCCTAAAGGGGTGGATTAATTCGCCTCCGAAAAGGGTGGATTAATTTGCCTCCAAAAGGGGGTGGATTAATTCCCCTCCAAAAGGGGGATTAATTCGCCTCCTAAAGAGGGGATTAATTTGCCTTATAAAGAGGAGATTAATTCGCCTCCTGAAGGAGGATTAATTCGCCTCCTATTGTGAATGCTTAATTCGCCTTGGATCTTTCAAAATTCTAAACTTAGTGCATTAAGCATCACAAGTCACTTAACCAAGAACCTTAGTGTCTCATAACAACAAATGAACCATTTTAAACACGAATTAACCACATAATTGCCACAATATTTAAAATTGAACAATAGTTCATACGAAACACACAAACATGTATTATTATTGTTCAAAAAAGGTTATAACATCTCTAATGCATACAAGAATGTAGTCTAACACTTACTAATAGAACCAACATTTTCTATTTCAACCCATTTTCCTAAATTTTCGCATATAAGAATCAATAGAAACACAATCATATGTTAACTAACTTAGAAACTATGTTACACGAGTGTTATACACCCTTAGACGAACCAAACCCCTCAACTAATTTAAGGTTTCACACACTTTTGATTTTGAAGAACCCTAGATCAATTTCTAGGGTTTTCGAACTCAAAACGTGTTTTACCCTAATTCCTTTGAGGAATATGATGTTTAGGGTGTATGAAACAATCTTGTAGTATACCTTAATGATTGAAACGATTACTTTGAGGATCTGGAAGGTTGGACGAGTTTAAAAATGGAGGAAAAGTTTTTAAGAGTGTGTTTGTGTGTGTTAACTGAGAAGAAACAGGGCAAAGGGGGTGTTTGTGTTTGAACTTTAAGAGCTTGACACAAATGCCCCCTGACTTTCTAATTGATAAAATCAAATAACATCTATTTTATAGCATCATTTATCCTATGTATTTAACCCATTTTGTATAATTATTGCAAAGAATTGTTACTTAATCGTTTCTATTTGAGAATTGCAGTAATTATGGAGTACTTGGTGAATATTAGCAAAAGGCGCGCATTCTGGAGCTTAAATAAAGATATTTTGAGGATTACTATTCTGAAGACCAATACGCCGTATCCATCAAGGAAGATACGGCGTATCCGTGCCTGCACTCACCAAAGACCACGAAGGAAACAAGCTCAATACGCCATATCCAATGAAGACCAATACGCCGTATTAGAAATTTAGTAATATAATATTCTGGAAGATATCTTTGATTGTCAAATGTCTTTGAAAATGATTGTTCCTCAGATGAATTTCTGATATTAAATTAATTAATTCTAGAAAAATACCAACCATAGAAAATAAGATACTCTTATATTTAACCATCAGCGCACTGACACGTACACTAGTGTATAAAGAAAGGCACCGTTTTGTGCTGCAAGTACGGGGGGGGGGCACTACCTTAGCAGGTCCATAAAGTATATTCAAGCTCGAGAATAAATCCCGTTGAGAGACAAGTTTTATTTTGAAATACTTCCTTAAATGATGAACCGATTTGCTATCAAAAATATACAGCCATTGGCAGCTTTAAAAGCTATTAAAACTTCTGTTCGCGACTTCATTTACACCCGATATCATTATTAAATAACATTTCTAAGACCGTAAATGTTATCGATTTTCATAAGACATGCCAGAGATACATATTTTTAATATTTACTGAATTTTTTTTAATTTTTTAATTTCTTTGAAAAATTTTATATAAAATAATTTTTTTTTGTGTTTGTTTATTTTTTTCTTATGTACATATGATACAATATCCACGAATTCCCACTTACTCGTCTCTTCCTATGTCAGACGTTTTTTTGCGTTTTCGTAGAACATGCTTCTCATCACCAGAGCTTCTTGATCTAAATGGAAATTGAAGTCTTTCTCTTGGCAAGGGTTGGTAAAGATGTCAGCCAGATGATAGTTCGTCCGACTCAAAGTAAAGTTTCACTATTCAACTTTACCCTCACCTGTTTATAAAATGGAGCGTTACATCGATGTTCTTTGCTCTTGAATGTTTGAAAATCGTTGTTGCAAATAGAGAAATTGCTACTTTTGTTGTTCGGCAGTTGACAAGAATCTTTTGAATTAAAACCATAATCTGTTAGCTGTGAACGCATCCATAGGATTTGAGCACAACACCCAGATACGGCAATATATTCAGCCTCTGTACTCGAGATCGCAGTGCTCTTTTGCTTCTTGGAAGATCAACTAACAAGTTTATCACCTAAGAATTGAGCGCTTCCCGATGTACTGCATCTAGTGTCCTGACACCCTGCATGATCTGCGTCTGAATATGCTGTTAGAGACATATCAGTATCCTTCAAGTACCAGAGACCCATGTTAATGGTTCCCTTTAGGTATCAAAAGATCTGCTTAACCGCATTTAAGTGCTTTTCGGTAGGCTTTTGATATGTGTTTAATCACATATCAATTTTCCTTATAAAAATGGGCTTAAATGACCAAAAATACATAAAAATACATTGTATTTGTTTGTATTGTGAATTGTATTGTGCAGGTATCGGATATATTAAAAAGGACAAAAACGAAGCCAAAACGGACAAAACCGAGCACGGGATTGGAAGAGTATGAGAAATCGAAGCCGAAGGCGTATACATCTTTAAATGGACCAACCCGTACCCATTTAATGGGTCGGGTCAGCCCATTAAGATTTATACTATAAACCTTAAGCCTACATAACAAGCCTTTATAAAATCCAAGTCCATTAATCCAAAAACCCATTCCTGGCCCAAGAAAACAAAGTCCAAGCCCAACTCCCTTACCCGGGTCCAAAGTCAAAAGAATAGATAAACGGGTCAAAAATTATTGTACTTCTCTTTCATTTCCCTCCCATTTACACAACGAATTACCTAGGTAAACACTTACCTCTCCACTCGCTCAAACCTCTTCTAGAAGCTTAAACCTGACACATCATTCCCTTAAGCCACGCTGGCAATCCTAAGGCATATCATTGGCTGTTGAGACGTGGAAGAAATCAAGGGCTCAAAATGATGGATTAAGAGGCAGTTATGAATCAAAGGCTAGGATTAGAGATCATGGACGCTCCTCAGGCTCTAGAAGACTCCTCTCATCACTATAAATAGATGATGCAATCACACAGTAGGATTTATATAGAGTAGGAGTAGTGTAGATGTAGTATAGTTAGCTTTTTAAGTGTAATTTTAGCTTATTGTCATTTTTATTATTGTAATTTTCGTTTCAAAACTTGTAATTTCTTTTCAATCATTAAAAAGTTCAGTTTTAGTTAATTGTGTTTAAATTCTATTTTTACTTTAACGCTATTATTGTTTAAATGTGTTTAAAATAATCTAATAAGCTCAAATAAGCTCATTACCTTTTAAGCTATTGCTCATTCAGCTAAGCCTCCTCAAAGCTTAGCTGAATAAGCCATTTCACTCACAATCACCTCAAAGTCAGTTTAAGCTTATGTTGGAAGATAAGCCAAAAATGGATGGGCTTATAGGGTTGATTGATACGTATTAATATCAAAGTATTGAAATTCCAAAACTACCCTTTAGGAAAAAGGTAATTAGGAAAGTCACTCAAAATATCGTACGTTAACCGGTAAGTGTTCACCGGGTCGTTTATACCCCTAGAATTATGAATTGAAACCCCGTTTTTATTTGGACAATGATTTGAATGGTGATAAGATTTTGAATTGGTTTTCTATTTCTACAAATAAAAACACATAAAACATGTAAAAGAAAGAAAACAACTAAGCAATTAAGCAATTGAAAATAAAAACGTTAACGGGAAATGCAAAAACGTACACTAAAATCTAATTTGAGCAAAAATGAACCTAAAAGGGCCAAACTAATTTTCCTAGATGCTAAAAGACTAAAGTTGATTTTTAGAAAAAAGAAATTTATTTTTTTTGGTTTTTATTCTATTTATTATGATTTAAAAACGATTTTAATCTAGAAAATTAATAAAAAATAGAAAACTTATTCTAAAAATTATAGAAAAATTATGGAAAGTTTTTAAAACTAAAAGGAATCTATAAAAAATGAAATCAGAAAAATTGGCTAAACCAATAAGCTGGAAATAAGCAAAAAGCTTTAATAAGCAAAACTTGCCTAAAAGGGTTTAAGAAATAAATTGTGCAAGAATTGTTTGAAAAGGTCCCAAGGGCGAGATGGTTTGTGTGTGTGTTGTTGAGCATTGGGTGTGGAAGAAGAGGTCACAAGTTCGAACTTGTGACTTCTCTTTTTGCAAAAAAAAATGGGTTTTTGGTAGTGTGTGTTGCGTTGAGAAACGTTAGGTGTGTAGAGAAAATGAGAGTCACGCTGGTTTTGAACCTGTGACGTTCACGTTTTTATGCAAAAAGAAAATTATATTTATGAAACTATTTGAAATAAACAACACACTTTACAAAACCATGCTAAAAATAACGCAACCTGGTTTGTGAAGACCAACTTTTTCTTACTCACGAACCTCACAAATAAGCCTAGAAGTAGTTTATAACCATTACAGATAAATTATCTAACGCGCTATTACGCCTTTTCTCTCGTAAGCGTCTCAAAGAACTCTGTAGAGCTAAAGTAAAGATTATAGCTCAAAGCCTAGCTAATAAGCCTAACAACCTCTACAACTAACCTGATACAGCCAAGTAAAGTGATGCGGAGATTGAGTTGGAAGGGGGGGGGGGTGGGGGTGGAATAGGGACAAAAAAGTATTAGGAAACGCGTGTAGCAAAAGTCCAGTTTAAGGCCTAAAGAGCGTACGTAATAAGACACACTTTTGTATTAAAACATTTTCCAAACTGGTACTCCATCTAAAGGAGTTTGTATGTGTACATCGATAGACTTTTATTGATTCATCTTTATAAGCCTCAGTGCCAGAACTGATCCTTCTTGGTATAGGCTTTAAGGGCTTCTGTATGGACTTGAAACCATACCGGTCCATACTTAGAACGCTTATCACTATAATATTATATCGTGAAATTAGCTCAATTCCGACTCGGTCTGTGGTGTCAACTCGGCGGAAATCATTTTGGTACGAATGCACCTCTTTAAAGCTAAGAAGAAATGATGCCAATGCAAAAGTGGTTATCTTCAAGAATACCTAGGCGTTTACCATTTTTTTTGTAAAACTTTACCATTATTTATCCCCCCTCCTCTACCCTTCCCCCATTTCCATCTCTCTTCTGAGATCATACTTAAACCACAACAATAGCACCCCATCCCCACGCCCATGCCAGCCCCTAAAAACACACCACCACCCCCCCTCCAAACACCCTAGCCACTCCACTATGTCCCCTAACCCCACCCAAACTTTCATAACCCCTACCTGAAATAAACACCCGATACTCAAAACATCACCCATCAATCTCAGATTAGCCAACTTTCCTTTTCAACCCCTTCTTCTGACACAGTTGCCACACCCTCAAAACTTTCATGCTCCAACCACCTCTCCACCGCCAACACCCAACCACCCCATATTGCATCAACCCCTAGACCGCTTATACCCCACCATTGTCTCCCTAGGTTTAAATCCAGGCATGTGTGATCCTCCACTCAGGTGACAAACTTCTTAATAACTTATATTTTAGCGATTAACATCTTTCTTCAATGAAACAGCTTTCTTTCTACACACTCAAGCTCCCATGACTCACAAGCTTTTCTTGAATCGCTCTTCATACAAGTTTGCGATCAAGCACATCTCCACGCTTCACTAATCTAGAACCTCAAGTGAAGTTTTCATCTATTGTGCACATCAGCTATTAAGCAGATTCCTTTGAGCTCGTGTTTTACACGTGAACTTTATTCCCACGTCCAAATCATCTTTCTCAATAGCTTCCGCAAAGCATAGCATCCTTTATAGAGTTAACTACTATTGCGATGTTCATATGGGAATGCACCAATATCTATTAAAGTACTTCACTATAGCCTTTCCTTCCTAATCTTTTTTGAAACCCGATACTACAACAGTTGTCAGATTGTAGATGAGGCACACACTATTTGTAAACCTTCCCACGACTTGAAGTTATTTTGGCACAAGGTTGCACCATCCTCACTGACTCTATCCTCAGTGCATGTTCAGTCTATCCATCTGTCTGTAATCTTCATTAATACTACAATCCTCCAGAGAAACTCATACTTTACCTCAACGCATGGATATACATTGCGACAGCAATGGGAGACTTTTCTACTTGGATGTAGTCTCACCAACAGTGTATCAGAATCCCATTGTACTAAAATATTATATTAAAAAACGAATATTATGTAAAAAGACTGATATATTATAGGAACTTATAAGGATAATGCTGTCGAAATCACCCCCAGAGGAATTGTCGCGTCTTGTAAACTATAAAAGATACATAAATACCTATCAGAACATGACGTACGGCCAACTCTTCTAGACAAAGTTTCTCCAGAAGCACAAGCTCTGATACCGCACTTAGCTTGGTCCCCTATTTACTCAACACTACAATCTAAATGATCTCCGACATCCTTTCTCACTTGTTTCTAAGGTTAGAGCAGCATATATCTATCTACAATAACTCTAAACACATTAGATAAATCTAACACAACTATAGTAGAAACTTTGTGTGAATGTATTAAATATTATGCAGAATCTAATCTTTAATAAGAAGAATTTTCAATAGAATAGTAAAACACAATGAATTCAATAAAACATAAAAGCTCCAATATTATTAAGCAAATAATACGAATAAAGTATTAGGGTTACAAAAACTTAAAGCTATGAACTATATGACTTTGTATATTTTTCTGTATATGATTGTTCTTGATACTGGTATATCATCTTTATACCCTAGGACCTCCTTTTATACACCAAGGAGTCCTAAACGGCTTACAATACTTTCCTAAGTATATCAAATCTTTTAAATAAATAACTTATACATATCTTTACCAAAATATCTCATACAAATCACATAAGCAGTACTAACTAACTCATCAGTACTAACTTCTTTACTGGCAGCATTAACTCCTTCAGCAGCATTAACTTTGTACTAGCAGTAGTAACTTTTGTACTAGTAGTACTAACTACTTAGCAGTTTTTCTTTTAAGTCTCTGAGCAGTCTTAACTTCCACTAGCAGTAGTAACTTCCTCTAATAGTAGTAACTTCCTCTAGCAGTAGTAACTTCCTCTAGCAGTAGTAACTTTGTACTGACAGTTGTAACTTCACCAGCAGTCTTAAACACTTAGAATAATTTTCATTGAAATTCTCCAATAGCACTAACTTTGACTGAGTATCATTAACATCAATAAGAGCAGCAGTAATACTAGCAGCATTAAGAAGGCTTTTAATCCCAATAATCCTCCC
>BQNB010003648.1:70703-113303 GCA_026074375.1 Tanacetum coccineum | reverse complement strand
GGTAAGAAGACAAAGAGGAGAAGAACCAATGAGTCAGAGTCTTCCAAGAAGCCATCCACCACCAAGGAAACCCCTAAAGGTAAAGGTCCATCTAAAGGCTCTAAAACTGGTAAGGCTACTTCTTCAAAGGAACCAGTTGAAGAACCTACTGCTGAGGTGGTTATGGATGATGCGGGTGAAGATGTGGTTCGTGATGATGATCAACCACAAGATACTTCTGAACCCAAGACAGCTAAGACTCCAAATCCAGAATGGTTCACGCAACCTCCAAGGCCTCCTACTCCTGATTCAGAATGGAACAAGCGTCAGGTTGTACTAGATCACCCTGAATAGCCTTGGTTCAATCAAATGTCTTTGCTACAAAGGATCCTCTCACATTCAACGACCTTATTGCCACTCCGATTGACTTCTCCAAGTATGTGTTGAATCGACTCAAAATTGATAATCTTACTCAAGATATCTTGTTAGGACCTGCCTATAATCTATTAAAAGGTACGTGTACTAGCAGCATCGAATTAGAGTACCACTTCTAAGAGTGTTTCAATGCATTAACAGACAAGCTTGATTGGAATAATCCTGAAGGAGATCATTACCCCTTTAACATGTCCAAACCTCTTCCTCTGCAAGGTCACCCAGGTCATCTAACCGTTGCTGCTGATTACTTCTTCAACAATGACCTGGGGTATCTAAAATCTTTTGATCCAGAAAGAACGTATACTACGTCAATCACGAAGACAAAAGCAGCTCGGTATGAGATTGAAGGGATTGAAGACATGGTTCCTACGCTTTGGAGTCCTACCAAAGTGGGGTATGACAAAGATGCGTTGAAAAGGATCAAACATTAGGGTGAAGGGCGTAAGCTATGGCACAGATCTCAACTGAACAAGTTCTCTAAGCATAATGTATACTCTACTAAGAAAATTCTAGGGGTGAAGAGTGTTAGTGTTAAGAAGCTGCACGGATATGGTCATCTGGAAGAGATTGTGGTGAAAAGAGCTGACCGTCAGCTCTACAAGTTTAAAAAGGTAAATTCATGGATCTACACCTGAATGACATTGAAGACATGCTGCTTCTTGTTGTTCAACACAAGCTATTCCACCTCATTGACAGCGATATTGTTGACTTTATTTTGGCTTTTCGTATGTTCACAAGAAGTCTCGTCATCAAGAAACGTGTCAAAGATTTACAGCTTGGTGTAGAGAGTTACCAGAAGAAACTCAACATCACTCCACCTCAACAGACCTTTCCAAAAATAGAATTCAAAGAACTATACACTTCATTTCACAAACCACCAAGGGTAATCTATGAAGATCTGACCAAACAGAATAGAGTGATATGGGCTGATGAGTTGTACAAGTTCTCGGACGAGACACTCAAGAAAGTTCGGGATGAGCTTCATCATAGAGTACGCGATTTTTGTTTGGAATACAATAAGAAGATTCCAAGGAGAAAGTGGGCGGCTATTGACAGAAAAAGGTCAGAACTTATGGTCGAGCTGATTGATAAGCAGATGCGTGAAAGAAGGATCATTCAGAATCTTGAAAGATTGGTTGGTGCTCGGGAACTCGAGATGGACTACAAACTGATGACGCGTACCGTTTAATCGTCAGGTCCAATCTCAAAATCTTATCTTGTGAATATTGTGAATATGTAGTATAGACTTATAATAATAGGCAATATAAATAGTGTTTGAGTACGAATTTTCTAGAATTTTTCAATAAATTCAAAAAAATTCAAATTAACGTACTCAACACTATATATAATACCCTCATAAATTGAGGGGGAGCATTAAAAATGTTCCTAATACGGCTTGTTAATAATTGGACATTTTTTCCCTGAAACCATTAATATTTGAATCAATTGATATCCAAAATATCAAGAGATTTGACATTTTTGATAAGGGGAGAAAATGTGATTAAAATATATGGCTAAAGATGTGATTTTAAGGACTCAAGTGCAAGCTTCACCCTTCATGTGCTAAACATTTTTTGAATATCGATGCACATGTTGAGGGGGAGCATTACAAATGGTTTTAAGGCTGAGAACAATACCAAAAGACCGATCATGTCTGTAATTAATTGGAGTTATAAGGTGGTTAAGATTAGGTATTCGTTCCCATGATCCAGCCAGAACCAGAGGGATCTACCCAAGGACATTCCATTAGTTAGAATAAAAGTCCTTAGGTATGATGAAAAAAGGAGTAAAGTGAGAAAAGGGAAAAATGCGGACTAAGACAGAGCTGACACTGGAACAAACCCAACAAGGTGTAAGTGATGAAGTCTTGGTAAGCATTGAAGGGGTTGAAGAATTAAAAAGAAAAGTTAAGATAAAGGGTGAAAAGAAAGAAGCCCTCCTTGCACTTAGGCAGAAACCAGGTCAATACATATGCTATCAGAAACACTAAGCTGTTGTCTGGTATTAAAGATAGTCATCATGGACCCAGTGATGCAATGCACAACCCTTCCCAGCCACTCAAGGTCTCTCAAAAGACTCTTGTTTCATTTCTCACGGAGATTAAACACATTTCTATCGACTTTCTCACTGCGAGTTAGTTGATATTGAAAATGTGGCAGTCTGCTCCAGCCTCTGATTACTTAAACCAAACTACACTATCGAGTCTAGAGCCATAAAAGAGATCATCCATAAATATCATTAGGACACTTATCCAAAATATGCTTGCTAATTCACACAATGTGAAAACAAGAAATATATCATGAGTCCTACGCATTATTCTTGTGATTTTTCCAGAACATCAGAGTGATGCCTAAAAAGTATTCACAGCGACGATGGAAATCCTTCTAGAGCCAACATCAAACAAGCTCTACGGTAGGTGACTTGTGACATCCTACACGGATCGAACTTGTGATATTGGATATCGATTCGGTAAAGCTTATGAATTGACGAATGAATTTTGAAAAAGATAAAACTGTTGGTGTGTTATAAAAACCGTTTGCATCTTAACACACCGACTAATTTTCCTAAATTAATTTTTAATCTTATGTCCATGGGAAGCCTCACAAGGGTATCTGGACATAGAAAATCTAAACATGAATTGACGACTTAATCGGGAAGATAGTAACTTACCGGTTTACTCTTACCGTGTTGTCTACTTTGAGACGCTCCGGTAATGAGAACGGCTAGTGCAGCTGCGAAACCTTGTCAAGGAGATTCTTCGGAATTCTACCTTATCACAAGCAGTATTTATACTGATTAATAGGGAATCGTGGTTACTACAACCGTATTCACAAAGTGACAAAGCCACTTTTGTCCATATATGTTGTTTATCACTAACCCATTCATGCATGTTTCCTGACGACGGCAGCAGTTAACCGATGACAAGTCAAAGTCAATTCCACATGCTCATACTCGACCGACATATGTAAATACATCATGAAAGCTCAAGTACATGTTTCAAGACTTTCGCTACTCTGATACCGTACGTCTTTCTTGAAGTGACAGAGTATTAAAGTTAAAGAATTTCAAGAAATTTCAGCTACTATGATACCGCATGTCCTCCATAAAGTGACGAAGTGTTAAAGTTAAAGAATTTCAAGAAAGATGGTTACACAAGCTTTCAACATCAAGAATAGTATGAGCATGTCAGTCCAAAAGTCACAAGATCACAAGAAGGTAAAGATTACAAGATGGCAAAAAGAGATTATGCTTGGTTGATGATCTCAAGAAGCTTAAGATCACATACAAGTCAAGATAAAGATACAAGCTAAAGCCAAAAAGACTAAAGATTACTACATCAAGTTTCACAAGATAAAGATTATGAAAACAAGACTACGAGCAAAGATTGAAGACATTCATAGAATGTAGAGCTTAAGTTTTTTGTAAATTGGAGTGACCTCCCTTAGGGGGAGATTGTTAGAAATCGAGAAAAGACTCGGTCACTACCAATATATTATAGAATAGCTCGTAGCATAATATTTGGAAACTTACCAAGCTAACTGGGTCAACATAAGTCATCCTTATATATGACCGGCCCAAGCAAGGTATATATACCCCTCTCCACACCTTGGAGAGGGTTGGTTGTTCATTTGGTTCTTTCACATAATACATTTTCCTTTCCTTTCTCTCTCTAAGTGCTACAACCCACTTTGTCTCTCTAAACTTTCTTTCTTGCTCATTTGTTAAGTGATTTGATACATCTACAAGAATACATCCTCTGACGAGTTACTCCCTGATGAGAACCTTCAGCTTTTCCCTCATTAAAGAGTTAGGAGATGAACTCATTAGCTTGATGAATACCATTCAGTTCAGAGTGGCACTCACTAAAGAGTGTACTCACTGAACTTCATCAGCATCATGAATTCCTTTTTCTACTATCAGATTCAAGGTGGTCAGTGTCTTGATAGGTGCACACTTTGTACCTCAAAACCTATTACCAAGTGTAACATGAACCCTCAATTGAACTAAATTTCTAACAATCCTCCTCGATTTAGTACGATTCCTTTTGCATGAAAATTAAACATAAAACAAAGTTAATGCATAAATGAAAATATCTTGAAGATTGAATTTCTATCTTAATACATTACACATTTCAAATATTCGAGAATCATGGGTGTTCTAAGCATTGAACCATTTAACACATTTGAATAACTAAAGATAACATACACACAAGTTTTCAAACACTTAAACGCTTCTGATAGTGAATAAGACATGTGTCCATATCCAATTCATGAATGTTTCAAGAGCAAAAAGCCCAATGCTCCCCGAAGCAGCAAACTTCACATTTACATAGGTAGTTTACTTTTATTCATGCACATGCTTTTGCACTTTTTTAAAATTTGAACTATTAAGAAGGAAAACCCTTCAACATGAACCTTGAGCAGGACTGAGCATAACCTTGGGATGATATGTAAAACATGTGCTCTAGTCCATCAATCATTAAGCTTTCCACATTAAATTTAGCTCCCAAGATTCCTCACGAGAGAATTAGGTGTCTTAATGCTCAGCGAGTAATTTAGACTTTTTACCCATCCCTTTAGTTGACTTTATAACCAAGTCCCTAGCCAAACCCTTCGTTAGTGATCGGCTAGATTATATTGAGACCTTACAAACTCTATAGATATCACCTATGTTGGTGCAACCAAATTCACAGGAAATGCCAGCCTACCCACGTTCTTTGTTCTGGATCGTTAGTACCCAAACGTGGTACGATCGCGTTTCGGATCCCTCGGATCATGATCTGGATCGCTACTTTTCATGTTCCGAAACAATGTTGTTCAAATTATAGATTCATGTTAGATAGAAAGAAAATTAAAAGTAGATCTGAGAATGGTGGATGGTTTTTCTTAGGGAAGAAGATGATACGATAGAGAGAGAAAATAAAGTTGTAAAATTTACTATATTTTAGTGTGTAGGTTCATTCATCCCACGTGGGTACTCATATTTAATATATGTGCCATCCATGAACAAAGAGAGAGAAGAGAATTAATAAGTAATCTAACTTTATTGTTTTGACTTTGGTAGTTTTTGGGCCAAAATTTTAATAATCACTATAAAAGTATTTAAAATGTTAAGAACTTAATATTAGTTATCGCTAATATGGTACATCGTACCAATATTCGGTACATCATACCAAATTATATGGTACATCGTATCAAATCAAACCAAAGCGTACCGAAATAAGCCTACCCCCGCTCATACTGAATTTTAAGGACCTGCGAACCGCGTTCCCGTTTCGTGATCTCGTACCGAAACGTTCCGTGTGACATTGGGTGCAACATTGACTGGATCTCCTTTATGTTTTAACGATGACAAATAAACGTTCACAAAACGTAAAATAACAAACGATAGCCAAAATCCGTAAAATCGGATTTGCAAGTCTGGCGCGTTGGGCACGCATCAACACGTGGCCAACGCGCCACATGCAAAATCCATTTTATAGATTTTGTTTTGTCGGCTTTCCTCTTACCCGACACATGTGGAAACTTCAATAAAGGTATGTACATGATATTTGAGCATTTGGGAACACTCTAAATGAGGTTTAGACTCAGAGAGGAGCAAAAATAAATCCTCCTGTTTTTCAACAAAACGCCAACTCAAATATTTTATCCAACGCCTCTAGCCAAGGCTGAAACTTCTTTCTAAACCTAGTATGAACTTACTTTCAACATTCCATAAAATGAAAGTATTCATTTGACCTTAATCCGGATTCACGTTGTTCTTAATCACATAACGAGTTTTACTCCCTTATTGGTCAAACTAAATCAAATGTCACTTTGCGTAAACGCATCCTTTCCCATTATGGGATATGCTTTACTTGAGATGAAAATAACTTCGTTTGTTTGCATCAAGATGATTAGTGATCAAATTCATTGTTGATTATCATGGATTAAGTCTAAATGACTAATTGAGTTTGTGGTATTTAGAGGTTAATCGTGCTTTGAGTTTTCTCACCTCCTTACCTATAAATGATTTACAAACTCGCACATGTATTCCTCACATGTACAAGATGTCTTACAAACTCCCACACTTCTCCATACAACAATTCCATACCATACTTCTTACAACACATCCTTCTTAATCATTTGTTTACTCTTCTTACCTAACAAATGATTATATCCTTCACACACTCTAAACACTTCTTTCTTAAACCATCCCATAATCATATATGCCCACTCTTTCCTCTCTTATTGGCAATGTGATTATAAATCCAAATCAATCATTTAATTTCATCCTAAACATCATCACCTTCATACTTATCATCTTCAAACCTTTTTCAAGCCTAAATTATTCTTCACACAAACCTTCCCCAAATAATACCCACATGGGACAACTCACATTCCCTTACACAATGTACTCTCCTTGTACTTGTTATACTTATTGTTTCCTTCATTCCTAAAATATGCTACTCTACATCCCATCAAAACATTCTCCACTACATATCTACTATTCACCTTCCTATTTGAATTTCACATACATGCACACATACACTCTATCATCTTAGCCATTGATTACACCACTTCATCAATCCAACTTGCCTCACTTTCCTCTCCTCCTTTGGATTGAAATTCAAATGGTAAACAAACACACTTTCCTCTAAAAACAAACACACTTCACCCTCTAAACAAACACACTTCTTTAACCACCCTTGATCTTGCCATTTCACTTATCCAACTTACCACTTCACCATCTCATCTCAACCCTCCATTTCAAACAAGATCAAGAGGCTCCTTTACATCCCACCACCATCACCTCATGCCAACTCACATATAACCCATTCTTATCCACACCTCTAATTCTCACATATGTTTAATACATTTGAATTTCAAATTTCAAATCTTCCTCCTATAACATCCACCCTTTCTCTCCAAGTTTGGAATATTCTTGGAATATTGTCTTGTACCCTAACTAGCTTCTTAAACCTTGGTTGGATCCTAACTAAGCGAGTTACATTTGAGGAATACCTAAAATACCCTTGCCCGATTATTTTTTTCTATCTTTTCAATATCGGATAATCAAAAGGCTTTTAAATACTTCACAAATGTTTTTATCAAATGGATATTTAAGTTGGTTGACCTTGAGTATAATAATGATTGAAAGGTCATAGCGTGATGTACAATTGGGGGTTTAACCAAAGTCCTGAAGAAAACAATTTCGGGAATCTGGCGCGTTGGCCATGTGCTGACGCGTGGGCAGCGCGCTAGACACGAAATGTTTTCCTAAACTTTGGGACTTTTGGCCTCTAAATACGTACCTTGGCCTTTGTATTCCTCACCATTTTCATACATTCTTTCCTCTCTTTTCTCTTCTCCTATCCTCTAAGTCTAACATCTAAGTGTTCCAAACTTCTCATCTCATCATTCTATTAAAGTGAACACATCTCTGTAAGAGAGCCACACAAGTACCTAATCCATACTTGTGTGTTTCGTCAAGGGTCTTCTTTCTCATACCCTTTCTTTAGAATCAAGTCTCTAGGTTAGGTTAGGACTTGATTCATCTATATATCTTTCATTTAATCGAGTTGTAAGAGAAGTCTTGTATCCGAATGATCAAGCCTAGATCATTAGGGATCTAGTTGGGGTTTGGTGAGCTTCCAAGGGAAATTCTTTGTGGTTATAGGTTAAGTCGAATCACGAGTTCTTAGGGGTGGATTCCGAGGGCAGAATACCGTAGGTAGTAACTCTTCTTAGTGAGCGTCGATCTTTGTGCATATTGGTGAAGTTAAATTGTAATACGGTTTGTAGTCCACCGTAAGGATTATACTAGTATAGTATAGGTGTCGTGGATTCGCATTTAGATGTACGGAAGGACTAAGCCCCCTTTCCTGAACTAGTATATATCATGGTGTCTTTCTCTCTCTTTCTATCTCTATCTACTTATTGATTCTTTGTTAAGTAGATCATCAGACCACTCGGTTCTTTCAAGACTTGAAGTTTTATAAACTTTAAAGAAGTAAAGAAAACCATATTCACCCCCCTCCTACGGTTCTACAACCCCATTCATGATTAATGCACAAATCATGTTATGCCTGACACCTAAGTGTCTAGACTTCTGATTGTACATTTGGCCATAAGCCTTTGCCAATATAGTTGCACTATCACAGTGGATAGAAATAGGTACTATAGGTTTAGACCATAATGGAATCTCAATGATCAGTTTTTTCAACCATTCAGCTTCCTTAACAACAGCTGCTAAAGCCATAAATTCATATTCCATTATTGAACTTGTGATGCAAGTTTTCTTCTTGGAAGCCCATGAGATGGTACTTCCCCCAAGCATGAATATCCAACTACTTGTAGACGAATTGTCTTCAGTATTGCTGATCCAACTAGCATCAATGTATCCTTCTAAAATGAAAGGATATCTGGTATATGATAAACTATAATCTATAGTTTTCTTTAAATACTTGAGTACCCACTGAACTGCTTGTCAGTGCTGAGTACTAGGATTACTAGTGTACCTACTCAGTTTACCCATTACAAAAGCAATATCAGGCCTTGTACAAGTTATGGCATACATCAGGCAGCCAATTACCTTAGAATAATCAAGTTGAGATACATCATGGCCATTATTAGGTCTTAGATTCTCACTTGTATCCATAGGAGTACTCACTAGAGTACAATCAAAGTAATTAAATTTCTTCAGTGCCTTCTCAATATAATGAGACTAAGAAATGAGATCCCATTACTTTATGTTTGATCCTTATACTAAGGATAACATCAGCCTCCATCATGTCCTTCATAGAGAACCTTGACGACAAGAATTCTTTTGTCAGATCAACCTAAACTTGGTTAGTGCCAAATATCAACATGTCATCAACATATAGACAACTGATGACTCCTTTACCAGATTCATCAAATTTTCTATATACATATTTAGGGCTGAGCAAAATCAGCCATGTTAATACAAATAAACTAGTAACAACATTTATTTCTATCATACGATTTCCTCATGTTTTGTTGATAACAAATCCATAAAATCGTTACAAGTAAAGTAGTACACATTTTTATATAACTTAGACTTTCTCTTTTATTACAATTATTAGTGACATAACTACCTTGCCATATCTTTGGTAAATCTACCAAGATCACATAATATATTTTAAGATTTGGCAATCGAAATTTCGGATTGTGTGTCAGAAAGCCGGTTCCATAACATTACCCTGGCCGGTTCCCAGAACTGATAGAACCGTGCTACATGACAAGTGTTAGACTGCCGGTTCCATGATTTTATACTGGTCAGTTCCCAGAACTGGTAGAATCAGGCTACAGGGCAGCCGGTTCCATAGGCTTATAATGGCCGGTTCCATCCTGCAGATGGAACCGGCGGAACCGTGCTACAGTACCAGATTATGCCTATAAATACCAAGCCATTTCTCATGTTTTACTCACCCATTCTCATTCTTATCTTTCTTATAATCTGATCATTCTCTCATTTTCAGTTCTAGATAGTTTCATACATCATTTGTAGGTAATTCTCTTCGTGGAAGAAATTGCAGAAATAGCATATGAGATGATCAAAGTTCAAGCAACATTGTTTCGCTTCTCCATCACATTATCAAGATCACTTTTTTGAATCTTGTACATTATTTAGTAGTTATACTATCATTCATCATCCTTGTAAAAGAAGTGTGATTGCATTAGGTTGATTCTACCTTTGTTAGAATCCGGTATTTAGATTTGTACCGTTAAAAGGGTGTAAGTGACGTTGTAAAGCTTCTCTGTCGGATAAAGGAGATTGGTGACTAGTGTTTAAGAACTTTCGAGTAGGTGACTCGGGGAGTGGAGTAGGGCAAAGAAGGTGTCCTTATAGACGAACCACTATAAACGCTTGTGTCTCGGTTTTATCTTTCTTACTCTCTATTTACTTTAATTACATTTCATACTTACTTTATATCTCATACAAACATTGATGACATCAAATAACGTTACATTTATACCATCATTTATCCTAAATAAATTATCCACTTTTATATAATTATTGCAAGAATTGTTACTTAATTGTTTAAAATTGTAAATTGCAGTAATTACGGGGTGGTTTGTGAAAACATGCTAAAAAGCGCACTTTTTGGAGCTTAAACGATGATATTTAAAGATTGCTTAATTCTGCTCAATATGTCGTATCCATAAAAGGAGATACGGCATATCAGCGCCTGGACTTCACAAGAAAACGCGTATTCTCACTTCCTAATATGGCATATCCATGTTTCCTCATATGTCGTATCCAGTTGGATAACTATTTAGAGATTTGGTGAATAAATATATTTTAGGAAGTTATATATGATTGATAATAAACTTAGCGCGCACTCCAAGGAAAACACCCCCATACGCCGTATTGACCTAGCTCAATACGACGTATCCAGTCTTTTTCAGACACTATAAATAGAAGAATCAAAAACAAGTTTTCAGGGTGTAAAATCATATTCTCTATACCATACACATAAAAGATGATTTTCTGAAGAAAAGAAGAGCAACCAAAGGTCAAGCATCGATCATGATTCCATAGAAGACACTGTGTAATTCCTATACTCTTGTAATCATTTAATTTTTGGTATTGTTCGGTAAAACGTTTAGTTTACCTTGGTTATTAAATCACGCTTGTATAATTACAATGGTTATGGGCTAATACCCTAGGGTATTAGCCATCTTAATGAAGGTTTAATGTTTGGTTTGTTTTAAAATTGATTTCTTAATTTATCGTTGAAAGTTTAATTATGTTTATCACATGATACTTGTCTACGTGTTTGAATATGCGACCTATCATTCAACTGGGTCTAGTTACGCCTAACAAGTGAAATAGATACTGGGATAGCTCTCCACATCGTGTTTTACATTACTGGACCAATAGGATCATAAATAATGTTCTATATTTGTCTTTAAATTATGAGCTTAGTTTGACCGGCAGGTGACCCGTAATGTTTCAACAAGTATGTTCTTAATTAATTGATAAAGACTTGAACAGTGAACTACCAATATATAAAATACCATCAAACAGTAAGTGGGTAAAGTCCCGATGGGCTAGGGTTTAACAAGATCACCATTGCTTTAATCCCTAGATAGATTATAATTAAACTAAAAGGATGCTTTATGCGGATACGTTAATTTTGACAGGATTCAACGTGTCTATGCCTTAGGATGATGTCCCACCTGAGTCTTAGGAATGATATGCCACTTCGAGATAAGAAATCATTGCACTAAATAAATAAACCAGCGTTTAATCGGATTTAATATGGCTAATACGGTTTTCTATCATTTGGCTTGTACCACTCTTTTATCTTCTGATTGTTTTCTTGCATGTTTATTGTGTTTAGAATTGATTATTATCAACATAAAACCTGTGCCAGTCTCTCAGGCTGAAAACCCCCCATTACCATTAGAACTAGGTTTAGCATAGGTTTAACAAGTAATTAGAATTAACTTAATTAGAGTAGTTAAAATACTGATAGAATATAAGGTTAACAACCTCGCTCTTAGTGTTCGACACCCTACTTACCACGAAACTTCACCCGATCGGGTACACTGCCAGTTAATTAAGTCGGCTAAATATAAATTTAAAACTTAGTAATCAATAAATAGACCCTACACGACAGCACATCAAGTTTTTGGTGCCGTTATCAGGGAGTGAAAAAGGTTTAACCTTTAATTTTATTAGTATTTCTAACCATTAGCTTAGAATAATTTAATTAATTTAATTATGTTTGTATTATTAGTATTCTGCTTTGTATTTCGTTTTCTTGTCTCTAATTTCCAGCCTAGGTTTATCATGGATGATCCAAACATCACTTTGGAAGAATACATCAGACTCGAAGAAGAAAAGTCTCAAAGACATGGTCGAACATTTAATTGGCAAACTACCACATATGGTAAGATGGAATATTATGAAGACGAGGACGATATCTTCATGAATTTCGAAACTGAATACACATCTATAGTCTTTGATGATACATCCGATGCAACACTCTCATGCAAACCCACGGTAAGTCCTCTTAACAATAACTAAATTGACTTTAAAATATCATTTGACGAATCCGACGATGAAGATTATGTGGTAATTTTTAACGAAAATTCATTTTCTTATAAAATAATTTCTGTCGATAATTTGAAAACGGATTCAGAAAATGACAATGATAAAGTCAATATGCCATCATCTCCGTCACCAGAACCTATGATTGGCTATATTGACGGTTTAGACTTCTTTAACGATTTTGAGAATGAATTCCCAGCCATCGCTTATAATGATGATCTAAAGTCTAAATTAGACCCACTAATTGAACCTTCCGTAAGTTCTTGACATATCGATAAATTTGATTCAAAAAATGAAACATCATTGGCCGAATATGATGAAGAGGAACAAAACGTTTTATACTTTAATGATTCATTTCCTCTAGACATAATTTTTCCCAATAATCTAAAAACGATCAAGGACAATGATGATAATATCGATATAACACAGCCTTCTAAAAGTAACGTAATAAACATTGATACTAAAGGGTCAAATGAACTTCCGAGAACAAATCACGATAAAATCAACGAGAAAATTTTATTATAACATTGAATGCTAATATCGTGAGTGGGAATTGTCTTAACAACAGGATGCCATTAAATTTTATAAAAAAATTATATGTGCCATTTGGCATCCCGTTCGACCCCAAACAGTATTACAAGGATGGTATTGATACAAAAATATTACGGAGGCTAATGTACGTTTTTCTTTACTTTGTTAAATATTTGAAAAATTGGTCTCCAAGAATGAATACGGCGTATTAAGGTACACCTATACACCGTATCAATTTATTGTCCAATACGTCGTATTGGATAATTCCCTATATGGCGTATTGGGCTGGGTATAAAACCCAGCATATACGACAGATTGTTCTTCACACACACACTTTTACTCTCATTTCAAACAAAAAATTACCGCGCCAATCCCAAAAACTAAATCCTTGTTTCTATACTTCTAAAGATCCTAATCGTAAGGTATGATTGCTCTACTCTCTTTCTATTTTTTTAAAATTGAATTAGGGTTAGAGTTTGATTTAGAATTAGGGTTTGTAATTTTTCCCATATGCCTATTGAATTCCCCTCCCCCCCATTGAGTTTTATACATAGGTGAAAGCTGAAAGTTGTTACTATAACATAGTAAGGTCAAACGGGTAGAAACGGGGGAAAACCCATTCTTTTTTATCTCTACTAATACGATACGGCGTATTCATTTCCAATGAATATGACGTATCAAAGATTTTTCCCCAAATATTGAAACCTATACGACGTATTCATTATTCTGGATACGGCATATAGATATCTTTTGAAAACCCTATGTGGTCTCTTTAATACGGCGTATTCACTTACCCATACGCTGTATATTCATAAAAATCTCTATACGGCGTATTTAATCTACCCTATACGCCGTATCTTCATAAAACCACTATACGGCGTATTCATTTATCCCTATACGCCGTATCTACCCCTGGAACAGAATAGTTAAAAAGGTAATTTATCTGTGTACTGATTCTGTGTTACTTGAAAATATGGCACCTTTACCATCTAAGGATCAGAGGCACCTATGGCTCAGGTACCAGGTTGAGGGATACGGCGAGGATATAGTACACATCTACGAGTAAAGGCTCGAGACGATATGGGGTAGGTCAGTTAACCGGGTACACGTTCTAGATTTTGCCGGTTTGACTAAGGCAGACTCTGGGTGATCGGTTGAGTATGGTTTACACTTAGGATGAGGGCAGGAGTTATTTACTAGTCATGCGTGAAGGAGGTTGTTTGAGATCAGGGCACCATTGGTTTGGGAGTTTATTTTGGAGTTTTTGAGTACCTGTAGGATGAGCGATATGGAGATGGGGTTGGATGTTGCTGACACGTTGTGTTTTCAGTTGGGAGGTGCTAGACGTAGGATGACTTAGAGACGGTTTATTTTGGTGTTGGGATTACATACTGAGGAGGAGATGGCAGAGGCTGGGTTTGGAGCCTATTGGCAGGGTAGTGAGAGAGTGATCCCCGACAAGGGGGATCTTAGGGATTATTGGATGGAGATCTCGTCTGACAGGGACTTATTAGGGCTCGCCCCCTCTTATGTTTTCATTCGATAGCCTGTGAGGAGACTATGCCACAGGATGATATACTGCAGTATTTCTAGCAAGGGACAGGCACCTGAGAAGGTGACCGGTGTTGATCTCTTCTATCTTCGCAGCATGGACCAATGGACTGCTAACGTCTCATATCTATTAGCGCAGTACCTGTTTAGGCATGCTGAGGGAAGGAAGAGTGGAGCTAGTGGAGCTAGGCTGTTTAGGGGTCACTTCATTAGGCGTCTTGCAACTCATTTTGGGCTGGTTAGTGATCAGGGGTTGAGGGGTTTGTCGGTGGTTACCAGTGAGCTCCTGTTGATTGATTTGCATGAGCTTGGAAGGCTCAACGTCTGTTTGAGAGTTGGTGATACATGGGCTTGGGTAGCCCCGAGACCAAAGAGGCAACCAGATGCTGCGGCTGGTGCCCTTAGAGCCGCTGAGGATGCTCCTGCAGCTGATGAGGGTGCTTAGGCTAATCCAGCACCCGTGCAGGCACCTCAGCCACCGCCACCTGCTCCCAGGACTATACAGCAGAGGGTCTCCAGGCTCGAGGAGGAGGTGCAGAAGCTGCGACGGAGCATTGTAAGGCTGCGAGGAGATGTTGCTAGATCGATCACTGATCAGAGCAGGTTTGCCACCTGGATGGTCAGTTGTATGACTCAGCTGATGGACGCCGGTGGTCGCACCTACCAAGCCTTTGATAACACTCTTGTAGGAAGCTCGCAGTTGCCCTACCAGAGACGCACCAGACGTAGGACCGACGATGCCAGCACCTCATCCCTACCTCATCCCCATAGTAGCCAGATCCATGATCACTCCCCCTCTCACTTTTTGTGTATATTTTTGTTATTCATATCATGATGTATTTTGAAACTCTTTATCTTTTGTTATATATTATGATGTGATAATTTTGGTTTGCTTATGTGTGATAGAATCAAGCCTGGCAGTAAGTTCAACAACATAGCTCATTGATTGATTACAGGCTTAAGATTTCAATAACCTTTTCATGAAAAAAGTATTGACATGTGAGAAGAAGCTGGTGAATGGAAAGAAAAAGTCTAACTTAAAGACTACCTGAAAGAAAAGTGCTTACCGGGAGATAACCCGGTTGTTTTTAATTGTTTGAATTGTAATTTTAATTGTTTTATTGAGTCTGTGTTCCCAGACACTCAATACAGCGTATCGATCCCTTGTGGATACGTTGTATCGAACCTGTCTGGACGTTATCAGTCTTTAATTTCTGCAAAACTTTAAAACATTTGTTTTTATAGGATGCAATACGGCGTATCCTTGGGTTTGGGATACGGCGTATTGACCTCCTGTATAGTGTGGTTAATTATTTTCCTGCATTGTAACCATCGTGTAACCGAGATAGGAATTCCACTTTTGTCTTCTAAACTTTTATGCAAGACCTTGTTGTAAGGAAATCGACGATATGGTATACTCTAAAAAAGACGTGTGTACGAGCATTCTGACACCTCGTCAACACACTTTTACTCAAGAACTCAAATTGGAGAATCATCCCGAGCAACATATCAGGGGATTTCCTCGTTCTAATTCTATGTCCCATTTTCTTTAAAAAAATTTATCTATACAACGAGGACGTTGTATAATCTAAGTGGGGGGATGGAAAATTAGAAGGCCTACTTGTCCTTTCTTTTACAAATAATATGCTATATGCTTAAATTATGCCAAATTTAAAAATTTTTCTAGCATAACTTTTGTAAAAATTACTAGTTACATGACCTCGCGCACTATAACCCTTAATACCAAATTGTGAGAATTAAGCCTATTCCGTTTCCAAACGTTTACTAAAAATTCCATAAAAATTATGAGTGTCCCGGTGATGTAGTGGACTTTAGAACTTGGCTTGGTATATCACTCAAGACCACAAAAATGAGTACTATAGACTTAGATGGAGAAACATTTTTAACTGGTAAATTTCTAAGAATATACCAAAAAGCCTAAATGTTGTAAAATTAACTAACTACACTGGTTAGTTAAACCTTGTGTAACCCTTTGCTTACTCTCACTATAAGAGTAAGATCCCCTAGAAAATCTTGTTGAGCTATTCCTGTCTTTTTCACACCAAATGTCTATTTCGTTACACCTTTACACCTTAGCCTACCTTGTAGATTAAGCCTACTTAATCAAAGTTTCTAGTCGCTTTTGTGTAAAGGTTTGTATTTCCTGTGTCAAGGTGAAATTTTCTATCTCCGGTTAGATTGGGAAATTGCACAATGCAATGGGAAAATATGTAGCTCGTGTATTTTGCTACTTTCGCAATTATATATTATGTCCGAAGATGAAGTGTTAAAGGAAAAATTATCTGGATAAATTATGATTGTGAAGACGGTGAAATTGCACCGAGGTTTATGAAAAAAATGGAAAAATAGAAAATGCATCAAAAAAGAGAAGGATGATTGATAGTCGGTTCACTAAACTTAAACCGATGAAATACATGGAAGGATCGAATTATTCGTCGATATATGGATAAAAATCAACGATGTATAATTTTGTATAAAGTAGCCGATATCACCACTTTTGTAAAAGTATGTAAGTTTGGGAGGATCGGAAAGTTGACCGTTATGGGAACGCAAACTTAGGTTGTCTTTGTCATTTCTATGATCGAGGCGTTTGTAAATATTTTGAGTCTTTATCATGGAACGGTCGGGAAAAGTTACTAGCAACTACCTTATTTGTCCAAGCTTAATCTATTTGTTTTGTGAATTTTATTTGACAACAATTTGCTTCCCTTTCCTAGCAACTAACCTTAGGTTTTACTCGAACGAGGTTGAGATCTAGTCATGCATGTCTATTCTATTGTTACGGCCATGTATACATGATTCAACCACCTTGTTGGTTTATTACTTTTGGTGAAAGTTAGAAGATCCCTACCCTATATCATTCTTCATCCTAACCCTTGGTAAAACTCGAATGAGGATGTAATCGAATTATACATGTCTATTCTGTCGTTACAGCCATATATGTATGATTCAGTTGCCTTGTTGGTGTGCTACTATCGATGAAATATTGTTAGAATGATCAACCGTTAGCCTTATAATAAAAACCCAATTTACCTTTTGACTTGTTTCTCCTTAGCTCTAGTGGTGGAGATGTGTATCCTTGCCAAACATATGATATGAAACTAATCATGACCGAGCAAATAAGCGTACCAATTAAATGTTACACCTTAGATTAGTTGAGTGATCTGAGTTTTTTCATTTCCATATTTTGTGAGGTGCTTGGTCTTGTACCGGTGATTAAAATAAAAGAAGTGCTTCAACAGAAAAATCCTTAAACTTCGGTTGGGATACATTTTCAATAAATTTCTAGAGTCTACTTGAGGACAAGTAGGATTCAAATGGGAGGATATTTTATGACATTAAATAGCGTTACATTTATACCATCATTTATCCTGAATAAGTTACCTGTTGTGTTGTTGTGCTAAGATCTAGCAATTCCTGGCCCTCCATTTTTCTGTGGGCCTTCCAGTGCGCGTTAAACCCCCCCATCTAAACATTGATTGGTTTTGGTGGGGGTTTAGTTTGGCCCAACATGGCATTCATGGGCGGTATGTGAGGGGTTTAGATGCGATGTATTTGGAGGGTTAGGGGAAGTCAACCAGGTGGAATTTTTATTGTTATGTGAAATGACAGGGGGGGGTTAGGGGTTTTGGTAGGGTCAAGGGCACGAGAAAGTTGTACAGTATGTTTTGACACTTGGGTTTTGAAAGTTTTGGAGGTTGGGCAAAGTATGGCCTCCGATGAGTTATAGTTTGATTGTCAACCGTCCTTGTGTGATTGAAAGTTTGGGGGTTTGGCAAAACAACCCCCCAAGGGTTATATATTCAATTACACCACTCGTCCTTGTGGTAAGTATTTGACTTTGGCAGTTTAACCCCTTGTAGTTTAACTTTCCCTTATTGGCAGATTCTCCCCTCCTCTTTCTTTCTCTCTTTTTCTTCTATTTAAAATAAGTTTAGGGATTTACAAGTTTAGTAGCCTAAACTTACTTTTCTATGACTTTTGGCTTCGGGTGTTGACTTGGGTTGACTTTCTTGGTGACGTTTTCAGGATTGGGCTTGGATTTTGTTCTTTGTCTTTTCCTGCTTTTCGCATTCTGAGTTCCGGATTTTGTCGTTTTGGCCTTCGTTTTTCTGGCCTTTTCTTAAATATCCGTTCTGCACAATACAAATTATGCAAAACTGCACTATATTTGGAATTTTAAGTCCGTTTTTGGTGTTATTTTAGCTCGTTTTTATAAAGGTTATAGTATGTGTAATTAAAACACATACCAGTGCTCGAGCTTATACATCACCCATGCTGGGCACCTCAGCCTCCACCACCCGCCCCCAGGTACTATAAGCAGAGGGTTCTCAGGCCTTGTGGAGGAGGTTTTGTTTGTTAATTTATAGTGCTTGTTTGTGTTGAAAGTTTTTTGGCCTTTGATGTATTTGCTGTTTGTTTTGATCTGTGGACTTACCTTATTTTTTTGTTACTAACTAATATTGTTTATGGCTTGAAGGATACTGCCCTGGTGAGTTATAAACAAATTTATTTTGGTTTTTCTCTATTTCCTTTTGGTCGGTTTTCCATAAAACTTGCCAGAGCTTACGATAGGCTTTTTAGGGCTAGCAAGGAGATGTTACTAGTCGATCACTGATTCAGAGCAGGTTTGCCACCTGGTATGGTCAGTTGTATGACTCAGTGATGGACGCAAGTGGTAGCCACCTATCAGACCTTTGTAGCACTCTCGTTAAGGCAGCTGTAGTTGGCTCCTAACAGTGAAGCATCAAAACGTAGGACCGGCGACACCAGCACTCATCCCTACTAAGACGCCAGATCCATGATCACTTTCCCTCTCACTTTTTTGTATACATTTTTGTTATTCATATCATGATGTATTTTGAAACTCTTTATCTTTTGTTATATATTATGATGTGATGATTTTGGTTTGCTTGTGTGTGATAGAATCAAGTCTGGTAGTAAGGTTCAGCAGCATAGCTATTGAATGTTACAGGTCAAGATTTTCATAAAACTTTGCATAAAAAAAAAGTATGGACATGTGAGAGAAGCCCTGCGTATGGGTCTGCCTGGTGAAGGGAAAGAAAAAAGTCTAACTTTTAAAGACTTAGCTCAGAAAAGTGCTTACCGGGAGACAACCCGGTTGTTTTTAATTGTTTGAATTGTAATTTTAATTGTTTTATTGAGTCTGTCTTCCCAGACACTCAATACGGCGTATCGAACCCCTATGGATACGCCGTATCAAACCTGTCTTGACGTTATCAGTCTTTAATTTCAGTATTTAATTTCTACAAAATTTCAAAACATTTGTTTTTACAGGATGCAATACGGCGTATCCTTGGGTTGGGACGGGTCATGGACCGCTGTTACTGTGTTTTAATTGTTTTCCTGCATTGAGGTAACATTGTGTAACCGAGGATAGGAATTGCACTTTGTCTTTCTAAAATTTTATGCAGGACCTTGCTGTAAGGAAATCGACGATATGGTATACTCTGAAAAAGACGTGCGTGCGAGCATTCTGATACCTCGTCAACGCACTTTTGTTCAAGAACTCAAATTGGAGAATCATCCCGAAGCAACATATCAGGGAAGTTCCTAGTTATATTTTTATTTCCCAGTTTCTTTAAATTATTTTATCTAATACACGAGGCATTGTAATATATAAGTGGGGGGATGGAGAATTAGAACGCCTACTTATCCTTTCTTTTATAAATAATATGCTATATGCTTAAATTATGCCAAATTAAAAAAAAATTTAGCATAACTTTTGTAAAAATTTCTAGTTACATGACCCTCGCACCTTAACCCTTAATTCCAAATTGTAAGAATAAGCCTCTAATTCCGTTTCCTAATGGTTTCTCAAAATTCCACAAAAATTTTGAGTGCTGCCGGTATGTGATGTAGTGGACTTTAAAACGTTGGTCTTTGGTATATCACTCGTGACCACAACGTTGAGTAGTACTATTGACTTTGTTGGAGAAACATTTTTAATTGGTTAATTTTCTAGAATACACCAAAAAGCCTAAATGTTGTTTAAAATTAACTAACTACACTGGTTAGTTAACCCCCGTGTAACCCTTTACTTACTCTCTCTATAAGAGTAAAATCCCCTAAAAAAACATGTTGATCCATTCCTGTCTTTTTTACACCAAATGTCTATTTCGTTACACCTTTACACCTTAGCCTACCATGTAGATTAAGCCTACTTAATCAAAGTTTCTAGATTGCATTTTTGTCGTGTGAAGTTATATTTCCTGTGTCAAAGTGAAATTTTCTATCTCCGATTAGGTCGGGAAATTGCACAATGCAATGGGAAAATATGTAGCTCGTGTATTTTGCTACTTTCGCGATTATGTATTATGTCTGAAGATGAAGTGTTAAAGGAAAAATGATCGGATGTATTGATGATTGTGAAAACGGTGTAATTACACCCGAGATTCATTGTTATCTAAAAAAATTAAATAAAATTAAATATAAATGTGAAAAATAGAAAATGCATCAAAAAAGAGAAGGATGATTGATAGTCGGTTCGCTAAACTTAAACTGATGAAATACTTGGAAGGATCAATTATTCGTTGGTATGTGGATAAAAATCAACGATGTATAGTTTTGTTATAAGTGGGCCGAATAAATCACCACTTGTGGATAAATGTTAATATTTAGTTTGGGTATGATCGCGGGAAAGTGACGTTATGGGAAATGCCAACTTAGGTTGTCTTGTCATTTCTTTATGATCGGGCCCTTCGTTTGTATATTTTTCGAGTCTTTTTATCATGGAAAAATGTCAGGGAAAGTTACTAGCAACTAACTTTTTTGTCCAAGCTTAATCTTTTTGGTTTGTGAATTTTATGTTTAACAACAATTTACTTCCCTTTCCTAGCAATTAACCTTAGGTTTTACTCGAACGAGGTTGAGATCGAGTCATGCATGTCTATTTCGTCATTACGGCCATGTATGCGTGATTCAGCCACCTTGTTGGTTTATTACTTTTGGTGAAAGTTAGAAGATCCTTACCTATATCCAAGTCTTTTTTTTTTCATCTTAACCTTGGTTAACTCGTCTTGAGGAATGTGATCTAATTATACATGTCTATTTATGTCGTTACAGTATGTATGATTTAGCTGTCTTATTGGTGTGGTACTGATGACATCAAATAACCTCTATTTTATAACATCATTTATCCCATGTAATTAATCCTATTTTGTATTAATTATTGCAAAGAATTGTTACTTAATCATTTGTATTCGAGAATGGCAATTTATTATGGAGTACTTGGTGATATTAGCAAAAGGCGCCGCTTTCTGGAGCTCTTAACGGAAGATATTTTGAAGATTAATTTCTGACAATCCATACGCCGTTTATCTTAAGGAAAGATATGGCGTATCCGTGCCTGCATCACCAAAGACCACGAATTAGGAACCTGTTGATCAATAGCAGTATCTAGAGATAAGACAATACGAATTATTGGAGATATAGTTTGTGAATATTTAAAAGATATCAATATTGTGGTCCCCTACTCCAAGAAAAACCCAATATGACTTATCCAATACCTTAGTTACGCCGTATCGACACCGACTCCAGACCTTATAAATACAAAACTCAAAAAACGACGTTTAAGTGTGTTTTAATCATTTTCTCGATTACCTATGAACCACAAAAGTCAATTTTCAAAGGAGAAAAAGAGCAGAAGAGGTCTTGCAACGCATTCCAATCCATAGGAGACAATGTGTAATTTCTTATACTTTTGTAATCATTTAGTTTTTGGTATCATTCGTTAACTCGGTTAGTTTACCTTGGCTAAAGCCATTACTCTTTATTTAATTTTTAAAATTGATGTTTTGAATGTCTAATACACTTCGGTTATTAACCATTATTATGAAGATCTGAATGTTTGGTTTTGTTTATATCTTGATTTCTTAATTTATTGGTTGTTTATGTTGTTTATGTTTATCAATTTATACTTGTTTACGTGCTTTTGTATGCGACCTACTCATTCAATGGATCTAGTGATACGGATTAAGTAATCTAGATGCGGGAAGCTCTTCCATATAGTATTTTTACATCTAGATTCATAGGATCATTAAATAGTATCCTTCTAAATTGGTGCTAGGATACGCTTCTGGCTTAACTAGTTAACGGAAATTGCCTTTAGTTTATTGAACAAGTTGACTAGCAGGTGTAGAACCTAGATAATTCAACAAATAACGTTCTGATTCCATTGGATAGTTGGACAAGTGGACTACTAGAGTATAAATTACCATTAAGCAGTAAGTGGGTAAAGTCTATATGAGCTAGGGTTTAACAAGATCACCATTGCTTTAATCCCTAAGATTAGATTAATCTGCAAATAAGGTATGCCTTTATGCGGATTTGTTTTAATTGGACAGAATTAATGTGTTCAGGTCTTAGGATGAAAGTCCTTCCTAAGTTAAGAATGATATGCACTTTGGATAAGTAATATTTGCACTGAATAAACAAAAAACAACTTTCTATCGGATTAATGATGGGGCTAAATTACTATTTTCTATTATAAGGCTGGATTCCGCATCTTCTTATCTTCTGTTTATTTGCTGTGTGGGTTAAAGTATCTTGAATTTATTATAGTCACCACCAAACCCGTTGCCAGTCTCTTAGGCTGAACCCCCCCCCCCCTTTTACCTGTTAGAATTAGGATTAGAACTAACATAGGATTAGCATAGGTTTTTTACTTAGAATTAAGATAAACTAAAATATTAATATATGGAGATTTTTTAACATCGCTTCAAGTCGTTATAACACCTCTTCATTACCATGAATCTACCTCCAGACCGGGTACAATGTCCGTTAAAAGTGTTATTTTTTGTTAGTCGGCAAAAATATTATTTTAATACTTGTATCATAAAAAATATTTCACCACACAACGACCACATCACCGGTACTATCGGTGATAGATTATTAGGAATTTTCAACCCTTTGCCTTATTAAAAAACCCAATGTACCTTTTGACTTGTTTCTCCTTAGCTCTAGTGGTGGAGATGTGTATCCTTGCTAAGCATATGATATGAAACTAATCACGATCGAGCAAATGAGCATACCAATTGAATGTTACACCCTAGATTAGTTGCGTGATTCTGAGGGTTTTCATTTCCATATTTTTGAGGTGGCTTGGTCTTGTACAGTGTGATTAAAATGATAAAAGAAGTGCTTAAACAGAAAATCATTAAACTTTCGGTTGGGTTTATTTTTTCAATAAATATCTGTTGAGTTCGTCTTGGGTCTAGTAGGACCATACTTTCCCCCCCCCCCCCCCCCCCCCCCCCCCCCCCCCCCCCCCCCCCCCCCCCACATATTCAAGTGGGGGGATATGTGATGATATTCAAATATCGAACTCATTTTTATACCATATTTATTCCAAATTAAATTATCCTGTTTTTTTAAATTATTGCATAGAATATAAAATGTTACTTAATTGCTTAAAATTGTTCTTATGCTGTATGGTTCAGTAATTGTACGGAGTGTATATTGTCGTATTTGTTTAAGACATGCTAAAAGGCCCTTTATGGAGCTTAAACGGGTGTTATTTAATATGGCTTAAATTCTGCTCAATTTGGCGTTATCCCTATAGGATGATACGGCGGATCAGCGCCTGGACTTCACAAAAATCGTGTATTTCACTGCCAATAGCGTATCTTGTTTTCCTCATACGTGTATCAGCTGGATAACTATTCAGAGATTTAGTGAATAAATATATTTTGGGAAGTTATATCGGATTGATGATAAAACTTGCTGAGCACTCAAGGTAACTGTAACCTATACGGTATTGACTAGCTCAAATTCGCGTATCTGGTACCATTATCAAACACTTTAAATTAAAGATTCAAAATGAGTTTTCGGGTGCAATAATCCTTATTCTCTATACCATACACATAAAAGATGATTTTCTGAAGAAAAGAAGAGCAACCAAAGGTCAAGAATCGATCACGATTCCATAGAAGACACCGTGTAATTCCTATACTCTTGTAATCATTTAATTTTTGGTATAGTTCGGTTAAACACGTTTACGTTTACTTGGTTATTTGATCAGCTTGTATAATTTCTTTGGTTATGGGCTTATACCTAGGGTAATTATGCATATCTTAATATGGGTTTAATGTTTGATTTGTTTTAAAATCGATTTCTAATTATCATTGAAAGTTTAATTATGTTTATCAATGATACTTGTCTACGTGTTTGAATATGCGACCTATCATTCAACTAGGTTGTTGCGCTAAAAGTGAACTAGATACTGGGATGCTCTCCAATGTGGTTTTACAAATACTGGACCAATCGGGATCACAAATAATATTCTATCTTTGTCTTTTAAATTATTGAGCTTAGTTTGAAACCCACTGGCGGTGACCAGTAATGTTTCATTCAGTATGTTCTTAATTAATTGATAAAGACTTGAAATGTGAAAACTACCAATTTATAATATAACATCCAAACAGTAAGTGGGTCTTAATAGTCCCGATGGGCTAGGGTTTTAACAAGATCACCATTGCTTTAAATCCCTAGACTAGATTATAATTAAACTAAAAGGGATGCTTATGAGGATACGTTAATTGTACATGAATTCAACGTGTCTATTATATAGTCCATGCATCCCCCCCCCCCCCCCCCCCCCCCAAGCACCCCTAAAGTTATTGATTATTCCCTACGCTCTAAGAAAATATGTACTAAATAAACAAACCCGCGTTAAATCGATTTAAAACACTTAAACCGTATAGGTTGTTCTTAGATTATCATTTGCTGTATAATGCGCAGCTCTTTAATTTTATGACTATGTATTTACATTAGCAATAGCTTTATTTGTGTTTTTAAAATGGATTATTTTGTCATCCATACTATAACGCTTTGAGATGTGTCTAGTCTTCTCAGGTCTAGAAAAGATGTGTGTGTTACCCCTCGGTAACGCTAGGTCTTTAACAAGTAAAAAAAGAAATTAACTTAAAATTAGAGTGGTTAAAATACTGCATAGGCAACATAGCCTAAACAACCTCCCGAATCTTGTGTTCGACACCGACTACTTACCACGAAAACTCCACCCGATGGTATACTGCACGTTAAAGTGTTGTTTTAGGATAAGGTCCTACGAATATAAATTTAAAACTTGGTAATCAATAAATTGACCTTACACGACAGCACATCAAACATCTATCATCAACTTCGCATAAATTTCAAATCTAACTTTCGAAAAGCAAATTTAAAACGGTAAAACTATTCAAACCCCCCTTCTAGTTTTCTACAATTAGCATCAAGAGCTAGGTTACCAAATTTTTTAAAATATATTATATTTTAAATCTTTAAACCATAATGGATTCAGAAAACTACAAAGAGGGTCAATCTATGCAAAGATCGCCTCTCTTTGAGGCTAATTGTTTTATATATTAAAAAATTAGCTTTGAAATTATGTGTAAAGTTAAGGATATTCATTTTGGCATATTATTTTGTATGATGATTACATACCCTACATTAGAAATAAGGAACCGGTAAGGAAGAAGTAGTTCCTTATGAAAATTAATAAGACGTGTGCTCATAAGAAATGATTTCTAAATATGATGAGGCCTAAAATGGTTTTATAGCAGAATGCTTTACCCTAAAAACGGAATATGAATGAATATCATGTGTTAAAACCGCCTTAAAAGATGTTTTGGAATTACTTCATATCATTCATCAAGGCACAACAAGTTAAAGATAATAAAAATAAGATCTATTGTTCAAAAATTTGGAGAATTTTTTATTTTCGATGATGAAACCATTGATTGTCGCATTTGCTCGTTTTATTACTATTATTACATATTTAATATAGCACTTGAGAAATCTTTTTAAGTCGTAATATGTTAGGAAATTCTTAGAGCTTTCCTCACTAAATGGCTGTACGAAGGTGACGGCGTTAGAAGAGAAGAATCTAAGGACTTGTTGGCGGTTGCACTTCTGATGAACTCATCAGCACCCGAAAAGTCTATGAGGTAGTGGCTTGAGAAGGAGCGGAGGACTTCTAAGATCAGAAGGAGAAAAATACAAATCTCTAGCTCTAAAGGCAAGGAAAGTATCAAGTGACGAAGAAGAGTCATGTTTGGGTAGTAATGAAGAATGTGCCATGGCCGTAAGAGATTTCAAGAAATTTATTAAAAGCAGGGGCGGAGCTAGTAGGGGGGACTAGTGGGTGCTGAACCACCCCTAATCAGCCTATTTTATTCATTAATTATCTATATTCCGAGTCGCTTTTCTATTAGTTTTTTACATTGAGCCCCCTTATCATTATGACTTTCTGCATTAAGCACTGTCAACCTCCCCTAGCTGAAAATCCTAGCTCCGCCCCTGATTAGAAGAAGATGAAAGTATGTCCGTCAACCTTACGCTAACAAAAAGAACGTTCAAAAAGTGAAGGAGGGGAAGAAGGGAAAAAAGGAGCGAAGGTGCTTCAAGTGTGGTGACCCGAATCACTTTATAAGTGATTGTCCCAAACACTCCTTTAACGACCAAAAAGCCTTTGTTGGAGGATGTTGGAGTGATAGTGAAGAAGAAGACGACTCCAAGAAAGATGAAATTTGTCTCATGGCACTCGACAACAATGAGGTACTCTCCGACACTCCTTACTATAGTAGTTCATCCTTAGATAGCGAGTCATTGCAAAATGAATACAATAAGTATGCAAAATTAGTCTTAGGATAATAAACAAAAACAAACTCTTAAAAACTAAAAATGAAATCCTGAACAACAAGGTTTGTGAACTTAAGTGTAGGATAGAACGACTAGAGAGCAATAAGGAAGTTAGCGTACAATGTGAGTCTTGTGCTAAACTTCATTTCAAGATTGAGTCACTTTCTTTAAAAATTGCTAAGTTTGAAAATAGTAGCCATTTCTTGCAAGAAATTATTGAAAATCAAAGAACACGAAAAGATAAAAAAGGGCTTGGATTCACAGAGGATATAGCTTCAACTAGCAACACAAAAACAGGAAAACTGAGTCAAAAAAGTAGGAAAATGCCCACTGTAGAACTGGCTGAGCCGGTTCCCTCTGCAAGAGAACCGGCCAGTTCAGACGTAAGGAACCGGCCCTCTACAGAGGTTTATAATAATTTTGACTCAAACGTAATAAAAAGAACTAGCACGCTACAAATAACTAAGAAACCTTTGCCAAATACTACTGTAAATAATGTGAAACAATCACCGACCTTAAAACTTGGTCAAGGACTAGGAAGATGTCAAATCCAAACACGACCTAAAAAGCCCCATAGGAGACCCAACACGTTATACCCTAAAAGTGACTATCACCAAGTTGGTTGGAACTATTCAACACAACAAGGATACCAATTTCAACCACCCAACTTCAGTCCTTGGGGAACTTGTCCACCGTATCTATACAAAAACCAACCAAACGGCATGTATAACGCTAAAGGACCCATGAGATATTAGGGACCAAATGCTTGAGTTCTTTTGTGATTCTATGGTACAAAAGTCAAATTAGAACCGAATGAATGGATCAAAGATAGTGGATGCTCAAGACATATAATGGGCAACAAAGATATCTTCTCAACCTTTGAAGCTATTAATAGAGGTAACGTAGTGTTTGGTAGTAACACTAAAAGCAAGATCATCGAAAAAGGTACGATTACTCACAACTCCTTAACTATTCATGATGTTAGCCATGTAGAAAATATTAGCTTTAACTTACTTAGCATAGGTCAAATATGTGATAAAAAAAATGCAAGGTGCTCTTTAGTGAAACCGGTAGCAAAATTCTTAAAGATGACATTACCATAGGTAGAAGGATTAGGAAAAATGGTCTTTATATAATGAAAATGGGAAATTCACCTAAAGATAGTCTTTGTCTAACTTCAATAGATGATACTTCGACCTTATAGCATCGAAGATTGGGTCACGCCAATATGTGACTTATTCAATCGCTATCATCTAAAGAGCTTGTTAGAAATCTACCAAAGCTAAAATTTGAAAATCATTTTTGTGACACTTGTAACATTAGAAAGCAAGTACACGAAAGCCATAAGGCTAAAAACATGGTTGCAACTACAAAGTGTCTAGAACTTTTACATATGGACTTGTTTCGTCCGTCGGCCGTTCAAAGTTATGGAGGTAACTTCTACACTTTGGTCATTGTCGATGATTACTCAAGATATACTTGGACTAGATTTTTAAAACATAAAAATGAAGCATTTGACCAGTTTGAAATTTTGAGTAAGAAAATTTAAGTCCAAAAGGGTGTCCCATTATTTCAGTACAAACGGATCATGGTCGAGAATTTGATAATGAAGTACAATTTGGAGCATTTTGTGATGCTAACGATATCACCTACAACTTTTCGGCTCCACGTACTCCACAATAAAATGGGGTTGTTGAACGTAAAAACTTTCCTTTACAAGAAATGAGTCAGACCATGCTTAATGAACAATCTATCCCTCAAAAAATTTGGTGTAATGCCATCGACATCTCCACATATATCTTAAATAGGATCTTAATTAGACATTTCCTTGGAAAAACTCCTTATGAGCTTTTCAAAGGTAAGAAGCCTTCATTAGAATACTAAAGATTATCTTACTAAATTCGACCCTTAATCTACCGAAGGCGTCTTTCTTGGTTATTCACCTAAAAGTAAAGCTTATATAATTCTAAATAAAGAAACCATGAGGATCGAAGAATCTTTAAATGTAAGATTCGATGAAAGTCCTCCTCCTAAATCATCACCTTTAGTAGATGATGATATAATCAAAAGCCAAATTATAGAAAATCAAATAGAAGATATAGAAGTCAAGGAAAACGAACCATTAAACAAAGAAATTATCAATATCAAGGAATCTAAATATCATCTCATAGAAACGGTCATAGGAAATCTAAACGAGAGGACTCTAAGATCTCAAGTCCAAAACCAAAGCAACTTCTTTTGTTATGTGTCTTTCGTAGAACCTAAACATTAAAGAAGCCATTAAAGACGAAAGTTAGACTATGGATATGCAAGAAGAACTAAACCAATTTGTAATAAACGATGTTTGGTGTAACACCCCCATTTTTACAATATAGCAGCGGAAGCTAATCTGGGGTATTACTTCATGGATACAACAATCATAATGTGTAGTGTCTAGAAACAAGGGAAAGACTTGTCGCACATGGATACGTCCAACCAATAAGGAATAGATTTGATGAAAATGTGCTCCCGTTGGAAGATTGAATCTATAAGAATCCTCCTTGCGTATGCTTGTGCACGTGACCTCAAACTTTTTTTAATGGATTTAAAAAGTGCTTTCTTAAACGGTTTTATAAACGAAGAAGTCTATGTCTCCCAATCTTCATAACCTTCGATAGGTGCTTGTAACATTTGGGCCATTGTTCGATTGTCGGCCATTGGAACAACGTTTTGTTCAAAAATTGGTTCTACCGGAAGATGTGGTTGTTGTCGACGTCTTCGAAATTGCGAACGAGTGCGCATAAAAAGAAAAATTAACAATTAAAAAGCAAACTTTACACTAATTTTTTTTAATTAATTTTAACGGTTACACGAAAGAGACTTAAACCAAATAATCAACTACTTCACGGTAACTCTCAAAAATTGCTTTTCAAGGTGAGCCGTACGTCGTAGTGACACAAAAGGCAAGTGTTAAATCTTTGATTACGATTTGGGAACAAACAAGTTTACCGGAAATTATTATGATAACACCTCCGTTGAGAATGTTATATTTTGGTATTTTTACCAATTGGTGATTTTTATTTCTTAATTAAAAAGAAGATTTTTTTTATATTTTTGATTTTTCTATTTTTTTTATCTTTTACTTATACTAAAAAGAAAAGGAAAATATTTTTTACTTTTTATATTTTATGATTTTTTAGATTTTTGAAAAATAGTAAAACAAAACTTTCTAAATCGAAAGGATCTTCAAACCATATCAACAAACACAAAACGTAAGAATCGTAAACACTAGTTCCCCGGCAACGGCGCCAAAAACTGATTCGTAGTTTTATATACCCAAAATATATATACTAATATAACTTTAAGAGTAATTAAGAAAATTACCAAGTTACCCTTGATAAAATTCACTCTCAAAAATATATATAATATAATATATAATACGTATATTAAACCGGGTAAGTATGATCACCCGGGTCGTTTCCCCAACGACTAGTGAAATTGAAACCACGTTTAGGTTTCGGATGAATGAAGAAAGTATTTTGGGATAAGTATTATACGATCAATTAAGAAGCAACAAATTAATGACCATTTAAGCAATTTATAAACAAATTTTAAATCCTAAAAATGTAAACTAAATTTTCACTAAATGAAGAAAAAGTGAAAATAATTATTAAAAATAAAAGCCCTAATTTTTATCTTTTTATAAAAGTTTGATTAAACTAATTAAAACTTAAACCTAATTACTAATTAAAATTAATAAACTTAATTAAAAACTTAATATGGAGCTAATGGTGCAAAAAAACCTAAAGAAACTAACGCGGGAAACTGACAAACTTACGGAAGGGACTATGAAAATCAATTAAAATCGAAAAACGTGACACTTTCTACCCTGCAGGAATCTAATCCCTGACAACAACCTAAGTCTAATAGCATTCGAAATTTTAAAGAGCTTAAAATGAAAAACTCAAAGAAGCAAAGTTGTAAAGGAAGCCAGGGGGGAACAAGATTAATAAAGGCTACTTGGGCTGTTGCTGAAACTCACAAATAAGCTCTCAAAGGAGTTTATCTTTAAAGTGATTACAGAAAAGTGAGGGCTTATCCTTTGGTTTTTAGAAATAGCTATAAAAACTTCAAAACTAGATCAAAATGAAAAAGGAAAGAAGTTCTAAAGAGCTTATGATGTGCTTAATCTAGAAATTCAAAGAAAACTAAGCTAGAAGTGCTCTTAAACTACTGATATTAACCAAAAATCAAGCAAACTCAGGAAATAAGCAAGGAAACACTAACTTCAAATAAGCTAGAGAACTTAATAAGCTAAACTTGACTTTAAAACTTTAAGGACTTATTAAACTACTTATAATCTATCTAATTAAGCTGTAAAATATAGACCCATAAGCTAAATTAACAAATTTAAATCCTAAGGACTCTAAGTACTGTTTTTGGAGTTTTCAGGTTTTTTTATGACTTTTGACAGCTAAATAAGCTAAGACAATAAGCTAGAAAACAAGATTAAAGACTTAAACTATATTAAGCTATATTAAAACTCAAGTTCTACTAAATTTGATAAACTAGATCCTAAAATTACTGTTCTAAATTAAGCTGAGAACACAGCAGTACTAACTGAGGTTAGTACTGCTAGTGTAAAAATTTAACAGTACTTTCAAGTGAAAGTACTGCTGATGCAATTTGACTTTTAAGAAAAATTAAGCTATGAAATAAACTAGAAAATGAAAACTAAAGCTAAATTCATAATGAGCTATAACTAAACTTAATCCTACTTGAATTCCTAGCTTAAATCTAAGCTTAACTGATGAAAGCAGTAACAACTGGAAGTTTAGACTGGTAGTGTAAAGGCTCAGCAGTATTAACTTATGTTAATACTGCTAGTGCAAATTAAGAGTGCACTAAACCAAACACCCCTTTAAGACTATGACAGGTTTGAGTAAAGCTTTTAAAAAGAAATCTAATGAACAAACACTAAATACCAGATAAAAACTAGCTTAAAACAAACTTAACAATCATGATTAAACAACTGATTAAGTCTTAATCTAAGATCTAAACTATTTAAATTAATATTTTTGGATTTTATGAATTTTTATGACAGAAATTAGTAACTAGTGATCTATAACTACTTAAGCAAAAACAGATGAAGATAAACCATTAATAAGTTCTAGAAGAGACATTTAAACACTAATAAGCAAAGAGAATAAGCAAATAAGCAATATTTAAACATATAAGCTATAACTAAGCAATTTAAACTGAAATTAAAGAAGAATGAAAAGAGAAACTTACTTGATCCTTTAGCTAAACAAAAGGAACCAATTAAGGCAGCTACAAGCTCCTTAGCTTATTAATAAGCTAAGGTATAAGTCCTTGGGATCTCTTCCAAGGTAAGACCCCCTTCCAAAAGCTTAAATCCAATAATATCCATGTAAGTTTAAACTGATTTAAGGTTTAGATAAGATTAATACTGAATTCAAACAGCTCTATTTCAGCTTATAGACTGAAAGAGCTTTAATATGAGCTTATTGAAATAATTTTGGCTTATTAAGAGAGCTTATGACTTTAAATGAGAGCTTAAAAAATGAGATTTAAAACACTAAAAACTGAATTTCATTAATTAAAGAAGCTGATTACAATACTTGAAAAAGGAAATTACATTTAAGAAAATTACGAATTTAAGCTAAAAATTAATAAAAACTAAAAATCGACTACTAAAAAACTAGATAAAAGCAGGACTAAAACGACACCCCTATGTGTGTGAGAATGAGGCCTATTTATAGTGCCAAGCTGAAGCTTCTAGGACCTCTTGCCTTGCTCTCCAAACTTTTAATCTCTGCCATTCATTGCTTTAATCATTTGATCATCAATTGTAGCCGTTTGATCAAGATGTGGACACCTGAGGATTGCCAGCGTGTCATTCCCTTGATGTGACGTTTGTGTTAGTTTTGTGAGTAAATTAGCACAAAAACCCACCACTACTTGTGCTTCTTCATTGATTACGTGGCCTTTGAGCTTGAGCTAGGATAAGTATCCCCTTGATTAGACTAATTTGTCCTTGCATTTGTGCTTGAGCTTCCTTGAATTGACCAACGCACCCTTTAATTAACAAAAGCCCTTTGTTTTACCATGAGGGTGAAAACGGGGGAGACGATGAATAGTAAATGGGTTTGGCGCTCAAATTTGGACAGTTAAAACTGTTGGAGTTTGGGAAGTTTACACATTTGGCCTTGTCTCTTATTCTCCTTTCTAGTTATAAATAAACATTTAGGAAAGTTCAAGATTGTCATTGATGCATTATAAAAGGAAGAAATGGCTAGGGATTTTGCTTTCGCTTACTTTTCGGCTTCGGCTTTGTAAAAACTCTTCTGATTCTCGTGTCCGTTTTTGCTCTTTTTGATTGTTTTCTTGTGATTTTTGACTTATCCGTACCTGCATACACAAAACACAAATACAAGCATATCTTTGCCATTTTTGGTCTGTTTTGGGTTTATTTGGGTTATTTTAGGTACAAACGCATCCTTAAGTACTTTTTGAATTTCTGCACCTTTTCCTAATTGTTGATTTTTTTGTTTATCCTTTCAGCTCTAGCATTTTGTGTGCTCCGGTAGATACTGCCGCGCAACACAACCTCCCCAAGGCCAAAGCTTGCCAGCGGATGTTTAATCCGAGACTTTCTGGTCCTTCCTAGCTTGAGGAGTCGGAAGGGTCTGATGATTCTTTCTATGAGCTTGCTACCCTTGACCCTTCCGAGGCGAAGCGTTGGTATGTTCCTAGGTGGAACATTACTAATGATTTGTTGTTGGACGATGGCTTCTCCTTCCGTACCCTGGTGGACCGCGTTGCTCCCCCTGCCTTCTTCTCTGCTCTCCATTCCATGGACTGTGACCAATTATATACGGAGTTTAATGTAGGGGCAGCACGGCAAATATGCCTTGGGTCAGAGGTGAGGTCCTGTACGGAGCATGAGTTGGAGCTTAAAGAAAAACCCAATGCTAAGTATGTTGCACGTGGTAAGTTGTTGGAGGAGAAAGACTCGGAGATCCTCAGGTTAAAGTCTCTGCTGGCAAAGAAGGAGGCTGAAGCCGCAGAGGTTGTCCGTCTCCGTGACTAAGTTTCTTCACTATCCGGGGAGAAGTCTGCTTTGACTGCGGAGGTGTTCAGCCGCTCACGGCCACACCTTACTCAAAGGACAGACATCTCCTTGCTTGACTCCCGTGCCACTCATCTTGAGTCCGCTCTGAATGATGCCAAGGTGGCCTGTACCGAGGCCGGGACTAAGATTACTTCGTCGGCGTCTGAGCGCGATAGGCTTTCCTCTGAGGTATTTCTGCACCTTTTATTCCGTATATATATATATATATATATATATATATATATATATATATATATATATTACAAGTGTTCTTGTTTTTGCAGGTTTCTTCTCTGCGTGCTGGTTTTAAGGATTTCAAGGAGAAAATGGAAATTCAGCAGGAAGAGCAGGCTCAGGAACTGTACAACCGTGTGGCCGAGCTTGAGGCACACGTGATGGATGTCTCCGGCCGTCTGGAGGGGGAATTTTATCCCACCTACTTGACTCTCTTGGCCGGAAGGAGGTGGCTCCTGACTCATGGAATACAACTTGCCCTTCTTAAGTGTTTGAAATCTTCAGAGTACCAGGGCATTCTTGGTCATGCTTTGGGCCGGGCCGTTGATTTTGGCATGCAAGAAGGTTTAGAGGCCGGTCATGAGCATGGGGTTGCCGGGAGGAGTCTTTCCGTAGTTGATGCTTATAACCCGGAGGCTGCCAGCGCAGATTATGTTAACGCGGTTAAAGCCCTTGAAGATGCACACTTCCCCTTGGTGGATCTGTTGAAATCCAAAAAGGATGCCGGGATGGATGAAGTTCTTGATTGCTTTCTTCTGGATGGACCCCTTGCTGAACTTCCGGAAGCTGCTTCCTTACAACCGTGCATTGAGCAGCTTTCTATTCCCATTCATCATGCTGGTGATAAAACGGTCGTCGGGGAGACCTCCTTATCTTTCGCATTGATGAATGTACATGCTCGTCTGAGGGGTCCAAGAAGCATGTCGCGTCTCTTCGCCAATTGATGATGGAGATAGTCTCTACGCCTCTGTCTTCCCAGACTTAGGTGGGTGAAGCTAGTATTTCCGTGGCCCCTCTCTCCGTTGAGGATTATGCTGAAGAAGACACAGATAAAGCCTTGGGAAGTGTTATTTTCGTCCCCCATCTTGAGCGTTATTGCCTTTAGTTTTATTTCCATGCCATGACCGCATGTGGTCTGCTGTTGTATCTTGAACACTTAGATCTTTTTTCTTTTTTGTATATCGTGGCCGTATGTGGCTATTTCTGTTTGCGGCCTGTATATAATATGAACATTTGCTTTTTTACCGCGGCTGTGTGTTGGCCTTTTTGTTGTGGTTTTTAGCTTATCATGTTAAACATGTTTTTAGGTGGATGCTGGTGCGTCCGTCTTTATTATAACAAGGATGTTTTTCACAGGTTATAATATTGCAACCTTTTTGTTATTACTGTTATGCGTTCGTAATAGATAGTCTTGTGAATATTTATAGGTTATTCTCCCGGTGCCAGGTTTGCAATACCTCTTATACACCTAAGCTCATTTTGAGGTTGCTCAACCTTTTATTATCCGGGATAATATTATTATGGAGCGTGGCGTGCGCGTCTTAATAGTTGATATAACTTTGCAAAGTAATAATAATTTTAGGACTTTAAAACTGGTGAGGTAGTATCCCCAACTTTTATCATTAATATTCAAGACTTACTAAAATAAAGAAGAAATTAAAAATGCTGCCCTCCGGAGCATCATACGTGCCGGGCGGGTGCTTACACTTCATGTATATAACACTTTTTAAGATTACAGATGTTCCATGTTCGCGGAAGTTCATTTCCATTGCGGTCCTTAAGCTTGTAGGCTCCCTTTCCTAATGACTCAGTAACTTCATATGGTCCTTCCCATTTAGGGCCCAGTTTTCCTCTGTCCTTGGCGTGGCTTGCATCATTGCTACGGTAGACCATGTCCCCCGGCCTGAAGCTAGTGCTTCGGACTTTAGAGTTGTAGTACTTTTCCATCTTAGCTTTACTTTTTGCCTCTTGAATTGCTGCTTGTTCTCTTTTTTCTTTATATAAGGACCAAGTAATTTCCAGAGGCTTTCATCATTCCTCGTCAGGTCTACTTCTGCATTCCGGAGTGTTGGCATGCCTATCTCTGCTGGTATGACTGCTTCCGTGCCGTATGTTAGTGAAAACGATGTCTCTCCATTGCTTGATTTTATCATGGTGCGGTGTGCCCATAGGACGTTGATAGTTCTCCTATCCAAATCCTTGCTTCTTTTCATATCATCGAGCTTTGATTCCTTCTCCCAGACTCCTGTTTGCTCTTTCGACCAAACCATTTGCTTGTGGGTGCTTCACGGTGGCAAAACATTGGCGGATACACAGTTTTTCGCACCAGTCTTTGAATGGGTTATCACGGAACTGCTTTCCGTTATCCGATACTATTTCCCCTGGTAAGCCAAATCTGCAAACAATGTTGTCCCATACGAACTTCTTTACTTGATTGCCAGTGATAGTCGCAACAGGCTTTGCTTCAATCCATTTGGTAAAGTAGTCAATAGCTACGATCAAGAACTTGACTTTGCTTGGTCCTTCCGGGAAGGGTCCGGCTATGTCGATCCTCCATTTATAGAATAGCCACGGAGACATATTGGAGGTTAAGTTTTGTTGCGGATTTCTTGGAATAGGACGATGGACTTGGCAGTCATTGCATTCCCTTATTAGTTTCTGCGCATCCATATGCATTGTTGGCCAGTAATATCCTGTCCGGATGGCCTTGGCGACCACGGATCTAGGACCGGAGTGCATGCTACAGGATCCTTTGTGTATTTCTCTAAGGACGTAGTTTGCTTGAAGTGGTCTGACGCACCGGAGCCACGGTCCCAAGAAAGATTTCTTGTATAAAGTTCCATTGATAATGGTGTACCGGGATGCCTTGCGACGTACCACCATGGCTTTCTTTTTATCTTCCGAAAGGATTTCCTTTGTAAGGTATTCACATATGGGTGTCATCCATGTTTGTTCTTCCTCTTCCACTATAGCGAGGACTTCTTTCTCATGTATAGACTTTTCCTTTAATTCCTCCACAAGTACTTGCTTACTGAGGTGTGCGAAGCTTGTAGATGCAATCTTGCTTAGGGCATCCGCCTTCTTGTTCTCGCTCCGCGGTACTTGTTTGATGGAGAATTCCTTGAAGTTACTTGCGAGCGTTTTTACTTTTTCCAAGTACTGAACCATACCTGACTCCTTTGCTACGTAAGAGCCATTGACCTGGTTTGCTACAAGGCGAGAGTCTACATTTGCTTGAAGGTTTTTTACGCCCATTTGTTCTGCGATCCGGAGACCGGCTATTAATGCTTCATACTCAGCTTCATTGTTGGTAGCCTCAAACCTAAACCTCATGGCGTACGTGAATTCAACTCCTTCCGGATTTGTCAATATCAGCCCGGCTCCGGAACCATCTATACAGGATGACCCATCTGTAAACAAAGTCCATGGTTCTGGTAATTCTTCTGGCTCTGCCATGAGTTCGTCCGGGGATTCTTCATCCGTCCGTCTAACTGATAAAATCGCCATATTTGTCCCTTTGACGATTTCCCCTTGTCCTTATTGGATGTCATATCCTGCTAGGCTACAAATGTTCCCCTTTAGCATCCTCCCGATGATCTCTGATTTTGACAATAATTGCTTTATCGGCTGATCTGTAATTACAATAATTGTATGTGCCTAGGAATACCTTTTTAGCTGTCTGCTTGCACTGAGTAAGGCTAATACCAATTTTTCCATGGAGGTGTAATTGATCTCCAGCCTTCGTAGGGCACGGCTCACAAAGTACACTGGCAATTGCCTGCCTCCCCTTTCGGTCATTAAGACTGGGCTGATAGCTTCCTTGGCCGCGGCTAGGTATATGATTAGCTCCTCCTTTTCCTTTGTGCAATCCAGCTTTTTTTATTGAGTTCCGCTATGATTTACTTCATCTGTTTGAAGGCTATTCGGACTTCCTGAGTCCATTGGAAATCACTCTTCTGTGTGCACTTCTTCAGGGTTTTAAAGAACGGCAGTGATTTTTTAGGTGATTTTGACAGAAATCTATTTAAACTTGCGATTTTCCCGTTCAGCTTTTGTACATCCTTACGGCATCCCGGAGACGGTAGGCTAAGGACTGCGTCTGCTTTATCTGGGCATACTTTTAGACCTTCAGCATTTACTTTGTAGCCTAAAAACATCTCCTCTTGCATTCCGAATGTGCATTTTTTTGGATTTAGCTTCATATTTATTTGCCGGAGAGTTTTGAATGTTTCTTCTATGTCTCGGATAATTTCTTCTTCCGTATGGCTTTTTATGACCAAGTCATCGACATATACTTCCAGGTTATGTCTGATCTGCTTTTGGAATGCCCTATCTACTAAGCGTTGATAGGTTGCCCCGGCATTCTTTAGGCCGAATGGCATCTTTGTGTAACAGAATATCCCTTGGCTCAGATAAATGTCATTTTTTCCTCATCCTCTTTTGCCATTTTTATTTGGTGATACCCCTTGTACGCGTCCAGGAAACATTTGAAGGGGTATCCGCAGAGAGATTCTACTTTCCAATCTATCTCCGGCAGTGGGTAACCATCCTGAGGACATGCTTTGTTTAGATCTTTAAAATCTACACACATTCGCCAACTTCCATCGTGTTTCTTGACCATGACTGGGTTAGATAGCCAATTGTGATAATGGACTTCTTTTATTATTCCGGCATCTACCAACTTTTCTACTTCTTCCTGGATTGCTTTGTTCCTTTCCTGTGCTTGCCCCCTTCTTCTTTTGTTTGATAGGTGAGCACCCTTCACGGACATTTAGACGGTGCTCCGCTGTGTGTCGTTGAACGCCCGTCATGTCTGTTGGTTTCCAGGCAAAAACGTCTAAATTTTGTCCAAGCAGAGTACATAGTTCCTTGCGTCTTTTTTCTGTTAGGGTAAACCCTATGGTATTGTTTGCTCAGGGTATTCCAGATGAATGGCCACTCTTATCTTTTCTTCCAATGTTTTGCCAGCTTCGGGGGGCCGTGTGCTAGGTCCGGAGATCATTGCACATTCCATTGGGATGATCCTGCTGCTTCGTAATGTTACAGTTCCTCCTTCAACTGGGAACTTTAACATTCCATGTGCCGTGGATGGTATGGCACGGATTTTCCTTATACCCGGCCTGCCTATTATTCCATTGTGTTGGGATGGTGACCTGACAACCATGAAGTTCATCCATGCGGAAGTGGAATGCTCTTCGTCACCTATTTTCACTAGCAAGGATATCTGGCCCAGCGGCCAAATGGTTTCCCCACTGAATCCGGTTAGGTATGTGGTAGGCGGAACCATCTGGCTTCTTATTTCAGGCCGGAGCCTGACGAAACAGTGTTCGTATAGGATCTCTGAGGATGCTCCTCCGTCCACGTACATTCGGTGCACGAAGTGCCCTCCTATCTCAGCCTCAATGATCATTGGTCCTTCCGTTCCGTCCTCGTCTCCCAGAGGTGGGAAAGATATTGTTGTCTCCGGAGAGAAACTCTGGGTAACCTTTTGCTTGGCTACTTTTTCCCATGGTTGGATCATCAGGATGGCTAGTGGTCTTTCCTTTCCGGCCGTTTCCCCCTTCTTGGGTGCCTTTGGCTTGTCGTTCTGTTTTAGTTCTTTGATGAATTGTGACAATTTACCTGCCTTGATCATTTCATCTATCTGCTTTCTCAACTGCATGCATTCGTCCGTACTGTGACCCGTATCCGCATGGAATTCACAGTATTTGTTTGGATCCCTTTTTTCCGCAGGGGTTACCATTGGTGGTGGAGCCTTGAATTTTCCTTTTTCTAAAGCGAAAATTTCTTTCGGGGTCTTTGTAAGGAGTGAAAACCTGTCTGGCTTCCGGTCCGACCTGTGCTTGTTTTTGAAACCCTTTTTGAAACTCGGTTTGTTTCCCCCTTCTGGTTGCTTCCATGGCGTGGGTGCTTTCTTCCGGCCATGACTGAATGCGGCAACTTCCCCTTGTAGAAAAGACGTAGTTACCCTGTACATTTCGTCCATTGACCTTGGGATTTTTTCGTATAAACGCTTGATCAACTCAGGGTGGGTTATCCCATGCATGAATCCGGAGATCTTCATGCATTCCGGCGCTCCTTCCACGTCCAGGACTTCTTCTTTGTATCTCTCCATGAAATCCTCCGTGGACTCTCCGTCCCTTTGCTTGATGTGATGTATCTCCACTGGATCCTTAATGTGTTTTGTTTGCTGGAGATAATTTTCCCTAAATACTGCCCTCAGATCTTCATAGCTGTCAATGGATTCTTTTGGGAGTTTGTCGAACCAGACTCTAGCATTCCCAGTTAGCGTCGAGTTGAACATGTGGCACCACGTTGGCATTGCCCATCTCTCTGTCTTTGCAGCGGACTGAAATAGCTTTATATGGTCTTCCGGATCCCCACTTCCGTCGTAAGTCTTGACATGGCTAGGCATCCTTGTCCTTGGGAAGTCAAAATGTCGGATCCGGGTCGTGAAAGGGTTTCTGTCTTCATACGTCTAAGGCTGGGAGAGATCATCTTCGTAGGTATCTGACCTATGCCTTTTTAATTTGGACTTATAGTGACCTTATTCGCTGTCTTCGCTCTCAGAATATCCGCTGGTTCTTCGGGACGATGTGCCCTCATGATGATGCTTTCTTGCCGGTACCTCGGTTCCCTTTGCTTGGGAACTCTGGTGGTGACTATCAGAGCGTGTATACGTGCCTGGTTCTTTTCTTCCCAGCCTATTGAACACACCTCCCTCCTTCCGCGGCCGGAGCCTAGGTGAAGGAGGTCGGTTTTGTTTGAGTCTTCTGAAGACACTGGCGACTGGTGACGGACTTCAAGAGTGCTTGTGCCCATGCCTTCTTCTCGGCTCTGTCCGGGCAGTTGGCGTTTTGGATTCGGAGTAGTGGGACTCTTCATGGTTTCTTGGATTTCTTCCAGATTCATTGCCGTAAAGTAGGCGTGCCTTTACCGCTTTGAGCTTATCTTGCTGCTCCTTTTCTTTTTGCATTTTTCAGCGATAAGCGGCAAAAGTTGGTGATAGTTCTTGTCGCACAATTCTCTTAAGGCTTCATTGGACGTAGGCTCCTCTAGATTTTGTGGACCACTTTTTCCCCCAGTGTTCCGCACAACGGATGTGGGAATTGTTGAGGTTTGTTGTTCATGAGTGCTCATGGTGAGTTTTTTAGAAAACGTGGTTGCGTTCGGGTCCCACGGATGGCGCCACTTGTTAATACAAAATAAGTGTCGGGTATAGACCTGGGCTCAAATCCTGTATTGGATTGGGCTTCCAGATGATTTGAGCGTTGGGTTTTGTATTAGAGCAAGAGAAGTGACGATTTCCTGCACAATCAGATAAAAACCGTTAGCCTTACCGTGGGGACGGACCCCACGGTTAGACTCCGGCGTGAAAGTAAGTAAACATGTAGAGAGAGAAAGTATGAGAGTATAGAGTGAGAAAATCATACTGTTCATTATGTATTAGGCCCCTATTTATAGGGGTCTAGTATTAGGGTTTCCTAGTATTTCGTAGTGGCCAGAGTAGGTCCCTTGTCGGGCAAGGTCCCGTAATAACCGTGTATACAGACGCGTGTGCTTTCCGTGGACGAAAGTATCCTATAGTTAGGTCCATGTCCGTTTTGGTGTGTCCGGGCCGTGACCAATGCAGGATTGGGTTTAATTTCGACCCATGACTGCTAAGTTGGGCCCAGAAGCCCAAGTGATAGTGTAGTCCAAGCCCGGAGGCTTAATATACCTATTATACGTCATCAAACATGTTGCCAAGTCTAGAAATATGAATATTTCTTTCAAAATGTCAACTCCATAAGGTGATGATACCTTTATCAAATTACGTCTTGTGGTCATAGTTGTTCATGATGGTATTTTGGTTTATCTTAATGTCATTTTAGATTGGTTCATCTGAATGTCACTCTAATCACCCAGATTGCGAGAGATGATGACAGTTCAATTCCGCTAAATCACCCCGATTGCGAAAGATGATGACGGTTCAATTCGATTGCATTTTTTTTAAATGTTCCTGAAATGACAACTACTATAATAGTTGTTTGAGCAATTTTCCAATTGTTAAGTATATAAATAGCTCATAAATGTATCAAAATTTCTATAGTTAAATAATGAATTTAATAAAATACATAAAACTTGTTACCACTTATTGAAATAGGTAATTTAACCTCTTGGGTTCCACCTCAGCAATTTGGACCCACTTCTCCAACACCTCAGCATCACCTTTCCTGACATACCAATCG